>CAJQZJ010031933.1:10992950-11013734 GCA_907164525.1 Lophiomys imhausi
CACACACACACACACACACACACACACACACACACACACACACACACCCCATGCAGTAAATAGCTACTCTAGCTTTTGTTCTGACATCCTTAGTGACTTTCCCCCTCAACTGTCCAACAGCATGTATACCGTTTTTTGTCCTCTCCTTCTTCAGCCACTCCAAAGACCTTTACTCCTTGCCTCTAAACCACCTAGCCCAGTCTGGACTGGCCCATCGATTCTCAGCTTAACATACTACATGAGGAGGCAAAGGCACAGGCTATATGAGGGGATCCTAAAGAACATTTGGTGGCTGTGTTGAGGACTGAACCCAGAGCCTCCAGCACACTAGGCAGACACTCCACCACAGAACTATTCCCCCAACACTGTACTGGGGATTATCTCACCTCATAGGAATTTGAGTTCCCCAGGGGCAATACCCACCCACCAAAGCCCTTCCCCAGGGTGTCAGGACTGATGCCAAGACTCCTTCAGCCCCTGTTCTATTGCAGTCCAAGTCTTTGGAACTGAAAACTTTCTCCGCTCTTAGATTGCTTATCATTTCCCTGATTGCCTACATCATTTATCCATAGCCCATTCCTGCACATCCCAGACAGGCCATACCCAGATGCATCTAGTTCTCCCCCCTCAAGCATCTAGCTCAGGGAATCTCTTCCTGTCAGTTCCTGAAGGCTATCTTCCTCCATGAAGCTTTCCTGGACTGTCTACTTGTGGATGGAAGGATGCACTGAAAATTCTTCCAAAGGGCACCATTCATCTTTGAAAACTATACGCATGAGGTATTTTATCTCTTTTTAAAAACTCTGCTTTTCTGTGTGTTGATATGATAGATATGGCTGACATTTTAAAGTGTGTTTTCAGAACACATACTGTCTGATATGTGGTTCCTGAATATGGAAGTCTACATAACTGCCTGACTTGCATTTTAAACCTCAGTGCATCTGTAGGAGAGAGAACACATCCACGAAGCTAGCCTCAGAATCACATAGATGCCACTGGGGGGAGTGCTTTGGGCTTCACATAGGGAAAGGGGCTATTCTATATGTGTAGAATCTTTGGAGGATAGCTCAGATGCTATGATTCTCTGATTCACTCAAAAAATACTGGAATTATTTCTGCCCTCATCCCATGTAGACCTGCCTTGGGATAGGTAGTGGATTCTCTGAAGGAGTTTCAGACAGTTACATTAATGCATGACTTCACTTTCTTTCTTCATGGCTTTATTGGATAGATTCTGCCATTTTCTGTTAACGTTTGTATCCCCTCTTTTACAGCAGCCCTGAAGTTTCATACCTGGTACTTAGTAGATGTTCAATAAATACTTAAGTAATGGGAAAAAGGGAGAAGAGATAGAAGAGAAAGAATAGATGGGAGGAAGAAGGGAGGAAAGAAGGAGGAAGGAAGATCTGTCAGTTGGAAGCAACACTCAATACATGAGGCATTCTCTGTGACCTGTCAGTATGTGTCACCTTGTCATCCTAGTACCAACAAGAGGACTGGTGAGTGAATTAATTTCCTCCTGTTGCTCTGAGGACAGATGCCTTGTCTGCTGAGAACCCTGTGTGGGAACTAACACTTTATAGATTTGTTGTTCACCTATTTGTTAACACGAACTTGTCCTCGTCTGAAAAATTTATTGTTTACAGTCAAGGTGGCGCCATGCCTCAGTCTCTCTTTTTTGAAAGAATATTTTTTGTTTATTCTTTAGCAATTTCATATGTACATTTACACAGTGTGTATCTTGATCACTTAGTCTGTATTTCTGATGTGATGTGACAGCTGCAAACTTGGTTGGATGATTAAGATAGCTCAGATCACCAACCTTGAGCAGGATCCAGCAAAATAAGAAATCCATCAGCACAACTACTCAGTACAACAGGAGGTTGTTGGGCAAAGGAAGGAACTGGGGTGGCCAGTGGCTCTGGTCTAGGTGCAACTGGAGTTTCCAAGTGAGAACCAAGCCACAATTCTCAGGCATATAGTTATGGGTGGAAGGGTCCTGGGCTTGCAGCTTTGCAGCCTTGGATAGGGGTTGGTCTACATGCAGCTCACTGGAGTATGAAGCCAGTAGAAACATACTCTCTGGTGCATTTTCCTTTTCCTTCTCTTTTTTTTCATTCCTTTTTTTCTTTTTATTGTTTTTTATTTTGTGAATTTCACATCATGTACCCTGTTCCCACTTGTCTCTCACTTCCCCTCAAGACCCACTCTCCAACTTTGCAACCTCTCCCAACTGTAGAAAAAATAATGGCTAATTAAGTTATTTACTAGTATTTATATTATCATTAATTGGTCGGCGGTGTTAATCCTTAACTCATCATTATAAATGAATACACACAGACACTGGATGGATTTTTAACAAGCCTTGGCTTGAATTGTGCAATCCTAACCCATCTAAGCTAGCTCATAATTCTATTACCCAAATATGACCCCATATATACATATGTCCCTTTGGACTGTTACTTTCCATGCTATGTCAATGTTCCAGGCCACGTGGAAGGATCTTCTTTAATCTACCCCATGGTGTGTGTCCTCCTTCCTCCTGCTCTTGGCTTCTCCCCAAGATGCTCTCTGTTTCTGAAGCCTGCACACCTTAGTCTTGCCTACCTTTGTCTTTGCCCAATCTCCAGGCCTTAGCATTTGTTTAACCAATCAGAGACAATGTAAGTAATAGAAAGCAAGGAGGACCAATTAACATTTAGAATGCTTAACACCACCCCATCATTTCCCCCCTTTTGTCTAATAAAAAGGCTAAATTTTTAAACTCATATAGTGAAAACAGTAAGAACAAATATGAAACAATCAAGAAAACCATATATAAAAGGTATATACATAATGTTTAGCCTATTTCTATCAGGCAATCTTGAAGAAGAAAAAAATCATCTATCTATCTTGGTGTGTCTAAAGTTCTGAACCTAAATATTTTTTTTATCATATCCTATATTTCTTTTTATCCAAAATTTAAGAAAAAATCTCATTGTGGAAGCTGTAGTGTGTCTCAGTGTGTCCCACAATATTCCCTTTTGTCCACACTTTTTTGCTTGGTCTGGTATGAGGGTCTCTGGCTTCTACTACTTTGTCAATACTGGAACCTTACTGGGACTCCTCTCAGATATCCTATTGTTGTCTTGTGTCATGGAGATCCTGTAGTTTTGGGTCTGTGGAACTGGCCTCTTCATGAACAACAGGAGTTCAACCATGGGGTATATGTTGGGAGGGGCCAACTCAAAGCTCTGGTTCTGGGCCTGCAAGTCCCACATCTACTGTGCTACCCAGTAAGGTGCAGGGCCTGCTCTCCCAAATGCTACAGGTAAGGGACTGAATCAGTTCTCCTGCTCTCATGACCCCATCAGGGCAAACTCTCCCACCTGATACCTCTGGTGAGGGCACCAGAAAGTGGAGGGGATCTCTCCCTTGGCAACATCAACACTAAGCCAACAAAAGGCAGGGCTGGCTCTCCCACACTCACACTCTTGGGACCGGCTCACCCACAACCCTCAAATCCAGGGCCAGGCAGGGTTCTTCTAGTCTCTGGCTTGCTTCCTGTCCTGGAAGCCCATCTGGTGCTTGCCTGGTACTGGACTGGTGGTTGGTGCAGGCTAGCTCCCTGTCCAGACCCCATGGTGCTGAACTTGTGTTGGTCTCCGACTTGCTTTTTTTCAGGAATTTTAGGCTACTATTCATTCAGATGTTCATAGGTCAGAACACCAAATGTAGACATAGCCTCTCTCATCTCTGCCACTTACTGATGCACATGTGACACAGCAGTCACATCCAAAATGCTTCTAGGGGGAGGATTTTCTTTTTTCTAGCAAAGGTGTACCTCAGATTCCCAGAGCTATTTTTCTTTGGCTGAGTGGGGAATTGCTGCGTTATAAAGAAGCCATCTAGGCCTCAAAGAGCAGGCTGAACTACAGACCTCAGATTCTGTACCAGATTGCCAGAAACTGCAGCATGGCCACGAGCTGTTTGTTGACCTAAACTTGTTCTCATCAGTAAAATTTATTTTTTTTAATCAAGGTGTCACAGATTGTCTTTCTTGAAGGAATATTCTTTTATTTATTCTACAGTTATCCCATAGACATATACAGTGTCTATGATCATACCAACAACTAATTCCCCACTCTCTGTCCCACTGGACACACCCAACACATACCCCTCCCACCGTCATGCTCTCCGTCATTACCCCTGTAATCCACTGAGTCCAATTAAGTTGCTTACTGAACTGTTGACTGATCTTGTGCAGGTCTTGTGCATGTAACCACAGCTAACGTGAGTTTATGTGTACTCTTTTTCTTGAGTATGGTTATAATCTTCAGAGATAATTTGACTGGATTTGGAATAATCTAGAACACACATCTCTGAACATGTCTGACAGGATGTTTTTAGTGAAATTTAAATGAGGAGGAAGACATCCTGAATGGGGGTATAATAATTTCATGGATCGTAGTCTTGAACTAAATAAAAAAGAAGGCCAGTTAAATGCCAGAATCTCTCTCTCTCTCTCTCTCTCTCTCTCCTCTCTCCCTCTGTCTCTTCTTCTCTCCCTCTTCCTCCTTCAACTTCCCAGGTGTGAGGGGTCTAACCTGTAAGCATCTACAGCCATGTGTACTCCCACTGTGGTGGGTTGTACCCTCCTGAACCATGAATAAATATAAACTGTTGTCCCTTAAGTTGTTTTCTGTCATGTATTTGTTCGAAACAAGGAGAAAGGTAACTGATAAATTGAGCTAAAGGACAAAGTGGATGGTTCAGTTGATAAAGTACCTCACTTGGATGTGAGGACCTACCTACCGATCCCCAGCATCCATAGGAAAAGCTAGGCACAGTGACACCCACCCATCCACCCACTACCCCCCACCCGCCACACACAAAAATGTAATCTTAAAAGAAGCTTCTCTCCAGGAGAAAGAATTTTTTTTTTAAATAAGTGAATCATTAGGTGTAGATTATCACACATTTCATGCAACTTAAGGCCATAGAATGTCAAAGTTAGCAAAATCTTAGCAGTTGTCTGTCCTTCAAAGTATCTAGCTCCACTTCCCTTGGCCTAAAAAAATCCCTCTGTAGCAGTGTTTTTGCACCTACTATTTGGAAGGCCTTGGTTTTATAGTTATAAGAAAGAGGTCATAGTCCCCTTACCAACATATGTAAAAGCAGTGAATATGAAGTGTGTGGGTCCTTGGCAGAAGGCCACTCCCCACTGCAGCAGCAAGAACCAGAGAGCAGTGGACATTGGCAGGAAGCTGGGCACCCTTGGTAACAGCCTCCTCATTGAATTATTTAGAAGAAACATCTGTTCTTCCAGGTATTCCCATGTCTCTATCCTATTGGCCATTTAGTCAGAAATGAAGCTCTCTAGGTCTCACTTTCCTCTTTTGTAAACAGAGAATGTTGGACTACACAGCTTCTGAGATCCTTCCAGTTCTAACATTTTATGATCTATGATTAAAACTTCAATGACATTGCTCAGCCTGCAGTCCAGAGTGTGACCTACCAACTTTCATAAAAACAATCATCATTAGCTTATGCTAATTGGTCAATAAAACCATCATAATTTTATAGCATGAAACTTGGGACCTGCTGACATTAACACTATTGAGGAGCCAACCAGAAGTTCAGAGTTACAGATAAAAATAGCTTACTGGACACTCAGGAGTCTTATTCAAAGAGACATGGGCTCAAACTTACTGTGATTGAAATAGGAACAGTTTGTAGGACACTTTCCCACATATAAAATATTCTTATGGCTTAAGAGCACACAACAATCAATTCTGGAGTGTAGGATTTCTAGGATTGAGAATGATACAGGAAAAATTCAGAGGGGTAGCTTAACTGTCAAGTTACATTCCTATCCCACTAAAAGGCTTTAGCCACCTCCCTATGGTCAGGGAATCAAGACTGGAGCCTCAAGCTTAGTCAGCTCATTAGCTCTTCTACTTTTTCTTCTTCTTTTTAAAAAAAATTATTTCTTCCAGTTACATCTCAATCATAATCCCATCTCTCCTCCCCCTTCCGGTCCCACCCTCCTACCCTCTTCCTCCTTACCCTCCTATCTGCTTTTTTTTTTAAGTTTAAGTATATGTTTCTCCCCCCAATAGCTCCCCCTTTTATTCCAATAAATGGCTCTTTTTCTTATAACAATAAATACAATACAAAACAATAAGAATAATTAGGTCACAATCATGAAAATTATAAGGTATAACATACATTCCCAATGTCCAGTCCATACATATTTGGGAACTGATATAAATATTCTATTATCTATCTATCTCAATGAATTTAAAGTTCTATACCTAACTCAGTTTCCATCCTAACTTGCATTACCAACTTAAAAACATCTTCTTAGCCTTAGAACATTCTTTTAATTCCTAAACAACTTAAAATTTAACTGTGAGACTATATCTAGTCTTCAACCACATCAGAGACTGAGATGGATAAATATATCTGAATATACAGGAATTACATAGCCAGCAGTTTCCAAAACTAAGAAATGACAGACAACTGGCTGCTTGGACAGTCCCCAATTTCTCTCAATATATTAGAGCATCTATCTTCAGCCTTTTGACCAAGTAATTCTGACAGACACTAATTGTAAAGCAGGAATTATGAAGGACTTTCCCACCCTGTCTTGGCAGGGCTAGGCTGTTGACTTACCTGCTTCCAAGTTTAGTCCTTTTTGGATAGCATTCTGT
Source organism: Lophiomys imhausi (assembly GCA_907164525.1). Classification (NCBI taxonomy): domain Eukaryota; kingdom Metazoa; phylum Chordata; class Mammalia; order Rodentia; family Muridae; genus Lophiomys; species Lophiomys imhausi. The sequence continues at coordinate 10,999,646 of CAJQZJ010031933.1, forward strand.
CTACAGTTGAAGCAAGGGCTTTCTCTTGCTCAGTGACAAGCTTGCCACTAATGCAACCATCTCCAAATGTCTGAGATTCTTCCATGCTCATCATCTACATGGAGTAGAATGGAGGGTGCTGTCAGGAGCTGACATGTCTCAATATCAAATAAATTTTAAGTTAAGAAAACATCTTTGAATGCCATATTCTACAAGATCTCTTAAGGTTTTTGAAGACAACCTATCTATCTCCGTATATTTGGATAAGCAAATGTCACTTGTCTCTTAGCAACTTGATTTCTGATTAACTTAGAAATCATCTGAGAAACTACACTAGTACCTAACAAAATGACATGTTTTAATACTATTAGATTGCATTTCTTAATTATCCTAAACAGCTTATGACAGTTGCTATCAAAAGGCCAAAACTTCACATTTCAATTTTAAGCTTACAATACCTTAATAGAGTTAACCTTAATTTTGTGTCAATATACAAAGATCAATACCAATGTAGCCAAATATAATCTTAATTTTGTATCAATATACAAAGATATACAGCATATTCAATGATCTGCCCATTTTTCTTTATCATTCCTATGTCTATATCCCATTTTTTTCTTGTCTTTTCCTCTCTTTTAGGGGAGAAAGAAGGATACAGAAAAGAAAAAGAAATCCCTGGGTCTAACCTCCAAAACCTATTTAACAAGATCATTTAACAACTTTTAACCAAACCCCCTAAATAACAACAAACATCTATAACCCATCAAATGAGCAAGGCGGGGGGGGGGGTTAAATTCACCCACCCCACCTTCTGGGAATGGGACATCACTCCCTTGAAATTACTTCCTGCTGATTTGGGATGTAGGAAACCTGATTGGGGCCCAAACAAGAATGGAAAAATAGTTAAGCAAGTTAATAGTAACACTCGATGTTCAGTCCTTTTGTGCTCAGCTATTTAAATGTCCTAAGAAGTTTGTAGTCAGAGGCTGAACTTCAGGGATTTACTGAAGTCCTGGCTGGAACAGTCTGTGGGGCTGAACCATCTTAGTTAGCCATTTTGAATTGTTCTGGTTGTAGATTATTGAGGAAACAGCTATTGAGGGAGTCTGTAAGGCCAGATCATCTAGACTACATGTCTTCTTTGGTGTCTAGTCCCTTTTCTTCAGAAGTTTCAGTTGTCTAGTTCAGTTGTCCCTGTACTCCATAGAAAGATGCTTTTAATTTCCTGGAAAGATAAGAAAGGAGCCCCGCCTTAATCCTAACTCTTTTGGGGGCACTACTTTTTTGGGGGGAAGGGCAGGTAATATCTTTCCTAGAGCAAATTGGGTTATTTGACAATATAAAAAGTATTATCTTTCAATTGAGATTTAAAAAATTCTTTTGATATTTTGGAACTAAACATATTTTTAAGTGTATATATTTTGAGATCACAAAGGACAATTCACTTTTAATTCTGGCATACCTTTTGTGAGTAGCTTTTAAACTTAAATCATTGTAAATCCTATTTTCCTGCCTCTGCCTTCCAAGTGTTGGGATCAAAGGCATGTGCCTCCCAATTGTTGGGATTAAAGGTGTACACCACCACCCCTGGATCTAAGTTTTTCTCCGTTTGGAGTTTTCTCTGTGTCAGACTGGCCTTGAACTCAGAGATCTGCATGTTTCTGTATTCAGTGTGTTGGGATTAAGGGTATATGCCTCTCAAGCAATGGGATTAAAGGTGTTCAGCATCAGCACCCTGTTCATTGTAACTCTAGAATTTAAAAGACAACTAATTCTATAGTGGTCCTCCTATCTTTGCTAGAGTTAAAGGCATGGGCTAACATCGCCTTTCTCAAATATTTTACCTTAGCTCCAAATTACTTCAGGTCTTAGAGGTTTAGAAAACCAGGTTGAACTGTAGTAACCCTTAATTTACTTACAACATTTTAAACCTCTTAACTGCCTTTTAAATGCCAAACAACAAAAATATCCTTTACAAATAGGAAAAAATTTTAAGCTGATATACAAGAGTGTGTGAGCTATGCAACCTGCAGTCTAACATTCTAACCTGAAATTAAGACCATTTTTTCTTTCATGCCAGTAAGGCATTTGCCTTTGGTAAATTATCATTTGAAAATTTTATATTTTATTTTTATTATATTTCTAAGCTTAGTTACCTTTTTTTAAAAAAAATTAATTTGTTTTTTCAAATTACCTCTAGAACATAGATTCCTCCCTTCTCCCTTCCCTCCTCATCTCTCCCTCCCTCCCTTCTTCCCTCCTACCCTCATTATTCCTCTTCTCTGTACTCTCCTTCTCCTCAGATGAGGTGGGCCCTCACATATCATACTCCCTCAGCTTATCAGTCATGTGAAAGCCAAGAGTTCCTCTTGTACTGGGGCTTGATATGGCACATCACCTAGGGTAAGATGTTCCACTAACCTGTAACAGATTCCATGACTCACTGCTGGGTGGAGTTTTTCCTAAGATAGATATGCTAGGTTCCTCTCTGTTTGGGTCTGTGGGTTTTAGGATGATTGTCCTGTGATATATGGTTAATATCCACTTATAAGAGAATACATACTATGTTTATCTTTCTGGGACTGAGTCAGCTCACTTATGATGAGCTTTTCTAGATCCATCTATCCATTTGGTTTCGAATTGCCTGATTTTCTTATTTCTGATAGCTGTATAGTATTCCATTTTATACATGTACAGCAGGTATTTTTTTTTATCCATTCTTCAGAAGGATGTCTGGGTTGTTTCCAGGCTATTACAAATAAAGCTGCCATGAACATTGCTGAGGCAATGTCGGTGTGGTTTCATTTCAAATTTTTTGGAAATATGCCCAGGAGAGTTATGGCTGGTTCTTGAGGTAGAACTATTCCCAATTTTCTAAGATAGCTCCAGATTGATTTCCAAAGTGGTTGTACAAGTCTGCATGCCCACCAGAATGGAGGAGTGTTCCTCTTTCTCCACATCCTCGACAGCATGTGCTATCATTTGAGTTTTTTATCTTAGCCATTCTGACAGGTGTTAGATGGAATCTCAGAGCTGTTTTGAGTTGTATTTCCCTGATGACCAAAGTTGTTGAACGTTTCTTCAAGTGCCTCTTGACCTTTAGAGATTCCTCTTTTGTGAATTCTTGGTTTAGCTCTATATCCCCCCCACCCTTTTTTAAATTGGGTTATTTGATTTTTTGGTGTTTAATTTCTTGAGTTCTTTATATATTTTGGATATTAGCCCTCTGTCAGATGTTTGTTTGGTGAAGATCTTTTCTCAGTCTGTAGGCTGGTGTTTTGTTCTAAGGACAGTGTCCTTTGCCTTACAGAAGCTTTTCAATTTCATAAGGTCCCATTTATTGATTATTTGTTTTAGAGCCTGAGCTATCTGTGTTCTGTTCAGGAAGTTGCTACACATGCCAATGAAATCCAGGCTTTCCCACACTTTCTCTTCTAATAGTTTTAGTGTGGTCGGATTTATGTTGAGGTCTTTGATTCACTTAGACCTAAGTTTTGTACAGGGTGATAAGTATGGGTCTATTTGCATTCTTCTACATGTTGACATCCAGTTAGACCAGCACCATTTGTTGAAGATGTTTTCCTTTATGGTTTTGGCTTCTTTGTCAAAAATTAAGTGACCATAGGTGTGTGGGTTTATTTCTGGTTCTTCAATTCAATTCCCTTGGTCTGTTTCTATGCCAGTACCATGCTGTTTTTTATTGCTATTGCTCTGTAGTACAGCTTGAAATCTGGGATGGTTATACCTCCAGATGTTCTGTTATTGTACATGATTGATTTAGCTATTCTAGGTTTTTTGTTATTCCATATGAAGTTGAGAGCTGTTTTTTTCCAGGTCTGTGAAGAACTGAGTTGGTATCTGGATAGGAATTGCATTGAATCTGTATATTACTTTTGGTAGGATGGCCATTTTTATTATATTGATCCTACCTATCCATGAGCAAGGGAGATCTTTCAGTCTTCTGATATCTTCTTCAATTTCTTTCTTCAAGGACTTGAAGTTCTTGTTGTACAGGTCTTTCACTTGCTTGGTTAGAGTTACTCCCAGGTATTTTATATTATTTGTAGCTATTGTGAAGGGTATTGATTCTCTTATTTCTTTCTCAGTCCATTTATCTTTTGTGTAAAGAAGGGATACTGATTTTTTTTTGAATTGATTTTGTATCCAGCCACCTTGCTGAAGGATTTATCAGCTGTAGGAGTTCTCTGGTGGAATTTTTGGGGTCACTGATGTATACTATCATATCATCTGCAAATAAGGATACTTTTGCTTCTTCCTTTCCAATTTGTATCCCCTTGATCTCCTTTAGTTGTCTTATTACTCTAGCTAAAACTTAAAGTACTATGTTGAAGAGCTACGGAGAGAGTGGACAGCCTTGCCTCATCCCTGATTTTAGATGAAATGCTTTAAGTTTCTCTCTATTTAGTTTGATGTTGGCTGTTGGCTTGCTGTAAATTGCCTTTATTATGTTTAAGTATGGCATTGTATGCCTGATCTCTCCAAGACTTTTAACATGAAGGGGTGCTGGATTTTGTCAAATGCTTTTTCAGCATCCAATGAGATGATCATGTGGTTCTTTTCTTTCAGCTTGTTTATGTGGTGGATTATATTGATGGATTTTCATATGTTGAACCACCCCTGCATCCCTGGGATGAAGCCTACTTGATTATGGTGCCATATACTCTTGATGTGATCTTGGATCTGGTTTGCAAATATTTTATTGAGTATTTTTGCATCCATGTTCATAAGGGCAATTGGTCTGAAAATTTCTTTCTCTGTTGGGTCTTAGTGTGATTTAGGTATCAGGGTGACTCTGGCCTCATAGAATAAGTTTTGCAGTGTTCCTTTTGTTTCTATGTCGTGGAAGAGTTTGAAGAATATTGGTGTTAGCTCTTCTTTGAAGGTCTGGTCTGTGCTGAAATCATCTGGCCCTGGGCTTTTTTTTTTTTGGTTGGAAGACTTCTAATGACTTCTTCTATTTTCTTAAAGGTTATAGGGATGTTTAATTTGTTTACCTTTCTTGATTTAAAATTGGTAGGTGGAATCTATCAAGAAAATTGTCCATTTCATTTAGGTTTTCCAATTTTGTGGAGTACAAGTTTTTGAAGTAGGACCTAATGATTCCTTGGATTTCCTCAATGTATGTTGTTATTTCCTCCTTTTCATTTCTGATTTTGTTGATTTGGGTATTTTTTTCCCTCTCCCTTTTAGGTAGTTTGGCTAAGGGTTTGTCTATTTTGTTGATTTTCTCAAAGAACCAACTCTTGGTTTTGTTGATTCTTTGTATTGTTCTTTTTGTTTCTAAGTTGCTAGACTTCAGCTCTGAGTTTGATGATTTCCTGCCACCTGCTCCTTTTGGGAGTGTTTGCTTCTTTTTGTTCTAGCTCTTTCAGGTGTGCTTTTAGGTCACTAGTATGGGAATTCTCCAATTTCTTTTTGAAGGCATTTAGTGCTATAAACTTTCCTCTTAGCACTGCTTTAATGTGTCCCATAAGTTTGGATATGTTGTCCCTTCATTTTCATTGACTTCTAAGAAGACTTTAGTTTTTTGTTTTTTTTTTTTAAATTTCTTCCCTGACCCAGAGGTCACTGAGTAGAGAGTTGTTCAGTTTTCATGTGTTTGCAAGCTTTCTGTTGTTTTTGTTATTGTTGAAGTCTAGCTTTATTCCATGATGGTCTGATAAATTACACAGGATAATTTCAATTTTCCCATATCTGTTGAGGCTTGCTTTGTAACTGACCATATGGTTGATTTTGGAGAAGGTTCCATGAGGTGCTGAGAAGTATATTCTTTTGTTTTTGGTTGAAATGTCAGTTAGGTACATTTGACTCATGGCATCTGTCAGGTTCATTATTTCTTTGTTTGGTTTCTGCATCATTGATCTGTCTAGTGGTGAGAGTGGTGTGTTGAAGTCTCCCACTATTAATGTGTAAGGTTCAATGTGGGATTTGAGCTTCAGTAGTGTTTCTTTAATGAATGTGGGTGGTCTTACATTTGGGGCATAGATGTTCAGTATTGAGATGTCATCTTGGTGGATGTTTCCTTTGGTGAGTATGAAATGTCCTTCCTCATCTCTTTTGATTATCGTTGGTTGAAAGTCTAATTTATTGTATACTAGAATGGCTACTTCAGCTTGCTTCTTGGGTCCATTTGCTTGGTGTATCTTTTTCCAGCCCTTTACTTTGAGATAATGCCTTTTTTTTTTTTTTTTTGTACTGAAGTGTGTTTCTTGTAAACAGCAGAATGAGGGATTCTGTTTTCACATCCATTCTGCTAGCCTGTGTCTTTTTATTGGGGAATTGAGTCCATTGATGTTGAATGATATTAATGACCAGTGATTGTTACTTCCTGCCATCTTGAACTTGGTGGAAGTAGTGTGTGAGTGAGCTTCTCTTTTTTTTTTTTTTTTTTTTTTGCTGCTGTTGGATTATTTTCTTCCTGTATTTTTTTGTGTGTAATTAACATTTTTGGGTTGGAGTTTTCCTTCTAACATCTTCTGTAGAGCTGGATTTGTGCATAGATATTATTTGAATTTAGCTTTGTCATAGAATATCTTGTTTTCTTCATCTATGTTGATTGACAATTTTGCTGGAAGTAGTAGTTTGGCCTGGCATTTGTGGTTTTTTAGGGTCTGCAAGATGCCTGTCCAGGCCCTTCTGGCTTTTAGCATCTCTGATGAAAAGTCAGGTGTATTTCTGATAGGTTTGCCATTATATGTTACTTGGCCCTTTTCCCTAGCAATTTTTAATATTCTTTCTTTGCTCTGTACATTTGGTGTTTTGATAATTATGTGGCAGAGGATTTTCTTTTCTGGTCTAATCTATTTGAAGTTCTGTAAGCTTCTTGTACAGTTATAGGCATCTCTTTAGGTTTGGGAAATTCTCTTCAATGATTTTTAATTTTTTATGTATTATTATTATTATTATTTTTATTTCTTCAAGTTACATCTCAATCACAATCCCCTCCCTACTCCCCACTCCAGTCCCACTCTCCTACTCTCTTCCCCCTCACACCCCCCATCCACTTCTTTTTTTTTAAAGTTTAAGGTGGATGTTTCCCCCCAACAACTCCCCCTTTCAGTCCAACAAATGGCTCTTTCTCTTATATATAACAAATACAATAAAAAACAACAAAAATAATTAGGCCACAATTATGAGAATTACAAGGCTTAGCATACATTTCCAATGTCCAATCTATAGGTATTTGGCAACTGACTAACATTCTACTATGCAACCATCTCCATGAGTTTAAAGATCTATATTCAACTCAGCTTCCATCCTAACTTGCATCACAATTTTAAAAATATCTTCTTAGATCCAGAACACCCTCTTAATTCCTAAACAACTAAACATTTAACTATGGGACTCTAGCTTTCTAGTCTTCAACCACATCAGTGACCAGAAAAGGATAAAGTTATATGATTATTCAGGAAGTGCAGGGCCAGCAGCTTCCAAAACTAAGAAATGACATACAACTGGCTGCCTGGACTGTTCTCAATTTCTCTCCATACATTACAGCATCAATCTTCAGCCGTTTGTTCCTGTTTCTCTGACAGACATTAATTGTAAAGCAGGAATTATGAAGGACTTGCCTACCCTGTCTTGGCAGAGCTAGGCTTTCGACTTACCTGCTACCAAGTTTTGTCCTTTTTGGACAGCAGTCTGTCTACAGTTGAAGCAAGGGATTTTTCTTGCCAAGTGACAGGCTTTCTACTAATTTCTTCAGTGATTTTGTTGATATTTTCTGGTCCTTGGAATCTTCTCTTTCTTCTATTCCCATTATTCTGAGATTTTGTATTTTCATAGTGTCCTTGATTTCCTGAAGTTTTTGTGTTGGGACTTTTTTGGATTTTACATTTTCTTTGACAGAGGTATCAATTTCTTCAATTTTATCCTCTGTGTCTGAAATTCTTTCTTCCACCTCTTGTATTCTGCTGGTGATGCTTGTGTCTGTAGTTTCTTTTCTTTTCCTAAGCTTTTGCAGTTCCATGGATGTCTCGGCTTGTATTTTCCTTATTGCTTCATTTTCCCTTTTCAGGTCTTCTATTCCTTTAAGAGCTTTATTTATTTCTATCACCTCTTTTGCAGTATTTTGTTGTTGCTCTCTGAGATATTTGATTTCCTCTCTTAAGCCTTTTATTATTAGTAGAAGCATAGGATTAAGGTCATTTTCCTTTGTTTCAGTTGTGTTAGGATTTCCAGGGTTTTATGTAGCATTATAGCTAGGTTCTGGAGATGCCATATTGTTTTGGGTTTTTTTGATCGTGTTCTTACGCTGACCTTAGTCATCTGGTTGACCCTGGTGTTGTCATGCCAGTTGGCCTTGGTGCTCAGGAAAATCCCGTTCTGGGGGCTGGGTGATCCTGAGATCCTGGTGTCCACATACGGATGGTGGGTAGGTTCCTGTAATAGACTGGTTCTTGGAGAGTGACTGCCTCTCTCCTCAATTGGTTATGACCCAATTGTATATAAATATAGGGGACTGGAGTGGGAGGGGCTATCCTGCGAGGACCTGAGAGTTGGCGGGTCTCCTCAGAAAGGCAGGTGGAGCTGTGGTTGGGCCTGTGTTCTCCCCTCACCTACAGAGTTGTTCTGGTTCAGCAGCTGGGCTGACCGTACAGGCAGGGAGCTCCACCCAATAAGGTGTGCCTGTTGTTGACTGCCTCAAAAGCTTGGGTGCTTGGGTGAGTGACCCGCCCCAATGTTTGTGGGGAACACACTGTCACCGTTTGTAGTCAGTCTTGGCTCCTGATTGCTTTGCTGCAGCTGGGTTTGGTCTCTGCTACTCACCCAACGTGAGTACTGCCTTGTTGGGTACTCTGGAAAGAAAACCATACTTACCTTTGCTCTTGTGGTCCGTGTAATTCCAGTGCAGCTGCCACCACTGCAGTTGAAATCATCAATTCATCAAAATGGTCCACTCCCTCCCCTTCAAGTGTCAGTAAAGTCCCTGAGCAGCCTGCCACAAAAATTTACTGGCTGCTGGGGGGGGGGGGGGGGGGGGGGGGGGGGGGGGGGGTGGGGTGGGAGCTGTCCTGCCTCAGCAATAGTCCTGCCTCTCAGCCTGCTGCTGACTATGGGAGCGGTCCACCAAGACAACATCTTTCCCGCCACAGACTTTGTTAACTTTGTATACATTTGAAGGAAGTGTCCAGGTCTCCACCGGAGGAACCCCAGCAGCCAGGCCCCACTGTTTCAAGTTTTGCCTCTGGGCTCCCTACATCTTTCCAGGGGTGTCTCCTCTGGCCCTACAACTACCTTCGGTAATACAATTACACCTCAGAACTCCAGGGGGCTGAGGAAAACACTGTTTAGCTGGAGTCTTCAATTAGGGCCTCAGCCCGTGCCCATCTCTGTGGCAACAATGTATATAATGTAACCATACTCCAGAAGAAGCAGGGAGTTTTAACCAGGACTAGGAGTCTGACCCTTTAGTACTAAATCACAGTTTAGTTAAGAAAGTTCAAGTTTGTGTTAATTCCCTATGTTTAAATTAATAGGCCCTTCCCCCACACCTGTCAGAATGGCAGTTTCAGTCTCTTAACAGTCCCCAGCTCCTCAGTTGGTACCCCTTTCAGATTTATGCTAATTTTAGGTGAATAAAACCTCACCAATCCCTTAGCTTCCCCAAGCTCAGGACTTGAAGGCCCACCAACCCTCATTTTGGAAATTCCTGCCCTAGACAGACATCCCTCCCCCCCAGTCCTATATAAGGCCTGAGATTTCTCCATTCCCTGCTCTCCACTCCCAGGAACAGAAGGCAGCCACACCCTGGACTTGTTCCCCACTCTCCAATAAAATCTCTTTTATGAGATTTGCTGCTTGCTGAGACGCCATCATTCGTCAAAGGGAAGAAGCAAAGAAGACAAGAATCAAAGAAGCAGAGAGACAACCCTCCCCCTCTCCTCAGCTCAGCTGAAGGCTAGGCAACTTGTTCCTGTGAGCTGCAACATCTCTGGGTTGAGGAAGCCTCCTCTCAGAGCTGTGTGGTTCCTGGGCTCTCCAGTGCCAGGATAACTTCCTCAGAGCTGTAACACTTTCACTGGGGATAGATACCCACCCCTCTCAGAGCTGTGTGAGTCCTGGGCTCTCAAGTCCCAGGATACCTTCTTGAGAGCTGTAACACTTTACTGGGGATACTCGTCCTCCTCAAAGCTGTGTGATTCCTGGGCTTTCGACTCTCAGGATACCTTCTCATTCCCACTGCAGGTCAAAGTGCTAACAGTCTGGCTGTTTTTCCCGTTTGGGCGTTCAGGTCTGAGGGAATTTGGATATCAGGCAGACAGGCAGGGCTGGTGATCTGTGGCTGGAGCCATGGGCTGGACCTGCTTGTGGGCTAGATCTGCTCTGGCTGGTGCTCCTTTCCAGAGAGTGACCAGTCTCAGAACTCACCTCAGAAATTCAGACTCCGTCTGTGTTTCACAGTCGGCTGCGGGACCTCAAGTTCACTCCACAGTGACTAATCTCATTCACCTACTACTTAGATACAATGCTCTATGGACGGCGCCATCTTGGATCGACCTCTTCTACTTCTTACTCCTAAGGTCAAAACCTGTTTCTTTTTTGCTCTGTTTTTTCCTTGAACTTGATAATATCTATTGACATTTTAGGCTCACCTTTGAGATTTTTTTTTTCCATTTTATGTCACCTTGTTGAAATTACTTTATAAAGCTTATCTAGTCTTATCATCTTCTAGATGCCAGTGATTTATGATCTTTAACACACTAAAGCCTTACAAAAGGATAGGCCAGAGTAGAACCATTACTTACTATTACATTATTACTGGTACTCAGAAAGTTTAAATAATTTGCCACAGTCATATGCTGATAATCGTTGGAGTCAGGTTCAAACCCAGGTCTGCTGGATTCTAAAGCCCTTCTCTGACATCTAGAGCTCACCTACGGTAGCTCTGTGCTGGAGCCACACAAAGAAGAATGAGAAAATGATCTAGTAAGTTATCAGTGATACGAGACTAACTGTAAACAAGAGAAGGGTAGAGACCGAAAGCTGTAAAGTGAAGTAGGGTGGAAAGCAAAAAGACAGTACAAAAAACCAAAACAAAATGTTAAGAGACAGCCAACTTGTTTAGAGGCCACAGATGTAAAAGAGATCAAATGTAGTTCAGGTAAGAGCGGAGCTTTTGAAAAGCCAAGTGGAGGACATTTGAGCCTACAGAGCGAGGTGGGTTTTGGCCGAGGAAAAGGAGTCCATTATGATGCTGCATATGGATGCATGGAGGAGACCTTGAAGGTCAGCCACGCAGCTCCCATCATCCCAAGTCATCTCTGCCAAGAAACTCTCCAGAGCAGAGCAGAAAACCAAAATTGGCGAGGGCTGCAGAACATTAGATATAGACATTGCAACTACCAGGTTTAAAAATAAAGCATACAGGGGCTGGAGAGATGGCTCAGCAGTTAAGAGCACTGGCTGCTCTTCCAGAGGTCATGAGTTCAATTCCCAGCAACCACATGGTGGCTCACAACCATCCATAATGAAATCTGGTGCCCTCTTCTGGCCTGCAGATATGCCTGCAGACAGAACACTGTATACATAATAAATAAATCTTAAAAAAAAGTAAATAAAGCATACAATGTAGACCTGTATAATATACCAGAGCCATCATCTCCCATGAAAATAGCAAATGTGCTGCTACAGTGTTTAAATTCATCCCTCAAAAGTTAATAAATTATTTCACAGTATATTACAAGGAAGTTCTGCTTTTAAACTTTGCTGTACAAATGCATGATTGCATCAAATATAGTTTTAAAAGAAAGTATTCTATAGATTTTCATTTCCAAAATTCAACTTAACAATAAGTTTGCACTGTTTCTCACACAAAATGCTGCGGATTTGCAAGTGTGCAACCTTAGGACGCAGTGCTTGCAAGTTGCTTGGGTATTTGGCCTGTGCAATTGGCTGTGTTCCTCTCAGCTCCACATGGGAAAAATTGTTCTTGCTGATGTGATAATTCATAGCTAGAAATAGTCCAGAAAAATGTTAGGAAGATAAATAAAGATATGATGGTCTATAAAGCCTATATTCATTAACACTTCTGTTTGAAGACATAACATAGCGTTATATGTGTATTCTAGATGCTTGATTAGTAATATGTAAGTGTTAATATTTTAATGAGGGATAAGGTCATCATTCCCAGGTGCACAATAAATAAAATCCCTAATATTTTCCAAACTGTGAAGACTGAACCTGGTTCAGTTTTCTCTGCATGGTGTGATGCCACGTGGTCACATCACTTAACTTCTCTATGTCTCATTTTTCTCATCTACAGCTTCTGTGTGGGCTCATTTTCAAAGATTCACCAACTCATAGTCTTCTTCCCTTCTGAAGAGTCGCATCCTTACCTGGCTCCTTCCTGCCAGCATCTTTACACCTGATGCCTGCTGTGCCACACTCACCTTGTCTTGCCTCTTTGCCCACATGGTTCCTGCTGCCTTTCAGATGTCAGTTCAGTCATCACTCCCTTAGAGAAACCTCAATGGGCAGCTTCAGTTCAGAAAAGGCCAGGCCACGGCTTTCCTTTACAGATCACAGTTCATCAGACTGAATCATACTGAGGCATGGTCGCAGAGTTATTTGCATCCATGTGTAAGGCTGTCTTTCAAAATATTTCTTCTACCAGCTGTCCACCACCCACCACTGACCTACCCAGCCAGTGTGTCCCGTGAGCTGTGCCCTTCACGCAGGCAGGCACAGGTGATTGTCCGCCTCCATGCTTCTCCACTATGTTCTTTTTTTGGGGGGGGGCCCCAGTGAACATCTGTCCTTCTTCCCACTTTGTCTCTTTCCTCCAGTATCTAGTGTGGCAAATTTTAAACTGTTTTCTTTATAAAACTGACCCTGTTTTAATATCTTTTAAAAATAAAAACAACTGTTTCCCTTTCCCTCTCTCACTTTGCTTTTCCTTTTCATCATTCTTTGGGTCTTCTCTTTGCTTTCTCTTTCTCACTGTTTTATTTATGAACCAAAATTGACCCGAATAGTGACTGATATCCACAAGAACACTGTTCAAGTGATCTGTCTGATCAGTGAGAAGGAAGGAAGAATTAGATGTGAAGAAACAGAGCCACCAGTCTGCAAAGTCCTTAAACTACTCATGGCCTTCTCCACAGTCCCCTGAGAAGTCTACCCCATCAACATCCCCTCATCAATCTAGTTCTGCAAGAGGTACTTGGGGTACACGTAAGAACTGACAGAGCTGATAGATCCAAGTCTCCGATGCAATGTTTAATTGCTTGTGGGCAACAATGTATGTCATTTCTCTTATTCTAGATGCACAACATCTTAGCTATGCTGACTGCTGATCTTAGAATTATAAGCCGGATTTGTAATATTTTTCTATCAAGAGCCAGGACTTCTGATCTCTGTTATAACTTTAATTCTCTCTTCTGAGCAGTTGGAACCAACCTGGCAGTCACGGAGAAGATTCATGGGAGGAAAGGCCAACCTTTAAAAGAGTGTTGCTAATGGCCTGCAAGTGTCAGGCCTTGGAGTATAAGAGCCTCACAGAGCTCCCTAATATTTGTCCTGTGATCCACACTGAATGAGGTTCCTGTGAAGTTTGCGGCAGCAGTCACAACAGAAACAATAGTACCCAAGAGAACTTCTTCACCACTTAGACGCTGTCCTACCACTTGGATTCTCCATCTACTTGCGTGACTGGGAGGGCTAGGCTCTTCCTTCCCTCACCATAGCTTCTTGTCATCAAGTCCTCTAGGGCTCCAGCAGTCAGACAATAAAAATAATCGCAGCTGCAGCTGCTGCAGTATTTACTTTTACTGAGCATCTTTGGAGTATGTGCCACATTATTTGCAAGATAATCATAAGCAAGATGAAAGTAAGAGGACAGAGCCTGGGTCAGGAGCTGAAATGTATGTCTTTGGCAGATCTTTCTTCTAAGCCCCTGAGTGTTCTAGAGTGTGCCGTGTATTCAGGCTCCTTTTCTTAGGGGCTGCTAAGAAGCTAAGTGACAAGTGTGAGATGCATATGGAAGAGAAACCAAAGTGAAGCTTAAAGAAAAACAATTAACATCTAGAAGGAAGAAGAAGAAGAAGAAGAAGAAGAAGAAGAAGAAGAAGAAGAAGAAGAAGAAGAA
>CAJQZJ010031933.1:11013744-11034605 GCA_907164525.1 Lophiomys imhausi
AAGAAGAAGAAGAAGAAGAAGAAGAAGAAGAAGAAGAAGAAGAAGAAAGAGAGTATAAAAATGGCCTGGAGGTGGGAAGTGGAGAACAGCAAAACGCAGAAATCTTCAGGATAAAGGATTAGGATGAAGGAGGGGTATTGAAGGCGATTGGTACTGTACAATGCATACCCCTTTATCCCACGTGTCAGGGCAATGGGAACACTCAGGAAATGTGCCTTCCAGGCTCTGAAGGAAGGGGACAGCCACTTGCAGAGCCTCCATGCGACAGTTTCATGCAGCAGGTGGAGCTCTGAGATGTTATGTAAATGAACCAAGACCAATTTTAAATGTACTGGGAGATTTGCTTGTTAGGAGGTCCCTGAGAGGAATAAGGGAATTCAAGATGACTGAATAACTAACCACCCCCAGCCATCCTGTCTGCAAGCTGGCTCTCACAAAGTGTGTCTTCTAGAAGTGGGACAGCCCTGCTGACCCTGGCCGATATTTTATCAGCCCACCCCAGATTCTGATGAGCAGTGAAGCACTGATTATTGTCGCTGATGGCTGTGGTGTCCTATTTGCAATAGCCTCTGGGGAAGAAGAGCCACAGTCTTCTTCGGAAACTCATTTCAAGTTCTAAGCTTCTAGCCTGAGACTTCTCCTTTGTCCTCAATCCCATCATTTAAGATGAAGAGAAAAAGTCTCCAATCCCTATATGGGATATAAACCCACTGTAACTTCATGTTCTGCTTCTCCTTCTCCTGCATGCCTCCAGATTGTCTTTTCTCTGAAAATGGGGAGCTTCCAGGTAGGGAACAAGCACTGTACTTAGGATGACCTGAGGAGACCCCAGAAATGGTTCCAGCCCTTTAATCAGAGTCCATTTGGCCCTTTGACTTGACCACCCTAAGGCACATTCAGAGAGGAGCAGTGTGACTAAGGTAGACAGCAGCCATGGCCCTGTTGTCCCCCAACTGTTCCACTGAGTCATCCAGCCTGGGAACATTGCTCTCTATCACTCTCAGCTGCTCTGTCTCCCCTTCCCTGCCTTCTTTCCTTCTCCCACAGGCACTCAGAAACACTTCACAACAAACTTCTTGCATATTCATTTCCCTCTGGTCACTCAGCTTACAGTGGCTAAGAAACATTTCCTACACTACACAGCTTTGATATGACAGGGCTCAGACTCAGGCTCCTATGATAACAACTGATTATCTCAGTGCACAGGATAAAATCCCCATTATTTCTAGTAATTATCCGAAATCTAAAGCTCTCCAAATAGAAGAATATGTGATTTCGGGCAGTAAAAACCCAAATAAGGTCAAGTCTTGTCCTAAGAACAGAATGCCCCCCCTCCGTACCCTATATGCTTTCCCGTGTAGCTGCCAAGCACAGGGACCCAGCTGGATGGATGACCTGTCCACAGAAATTCCAGGACCAGGACTCAAGAACCCACCTCAGCACGCCCCATAGCAGTCACTTGGAACAAGCAATTCACCACCTCTTTCTCAGCTGCTGTTTCCTTATTTTAAAATGGAAGTGATGGCTTTGCTTCAAAATTGCTTATAAATGAAAATGCATGATAACTGTTTTAAAGACTATTTTAGAATGTACAAATGCATTCAATTCAACGGGAACACAGAGTTTAGGACAATTACATAAAATGCAAAATTCCCCAAAGCCCAAGGCCAGTTCACCAGCTTCTCAACTTAACGTCCTAGATGGGTGATGCTCCCAAGAGGACCGGGAGCAGCACAGGTCGTCCACATGGACAGAGGATTGGGTATCAGAGACCTAAATTACAGCTATTGTTTTCTCAAAGCTAAGCTCTAATTTCATACCACTTCCTCTCTCTGGGTTTGGGATCCTATTAATTGAGATGAGGCTTTTGGGCTGGTAGCTTCATCTCAGATGTGTAGAACTCTATGGTATCTGGTGCTACCTAAAGATAGAGTTCCTTTTCTAGCCTACTGGTGCTCACCAGCCTACAACTCCGTCTCTACACTGGGAAGATGAGCTTCTTGTATCCCAGGGAATGAGAGCTGGAGAGATGGCTCAGGGGTTAAGAGTACTGACTGCTCTTTCAGGAGACTCAGGTTCAATTCCCAGCAACCAAATGGCAGCTAACAGACGTCTGTAACTCTCGTTCTGTGGGGATCTGAAGCCTCTGTGGGTCCCAGGCACGCAAGCGGTGCACAGACACACACGCAGGCAAGGCACCCACACACATAAAATAAAAAATTAAAACAGGCTTTTAAAATAAAAAAGTCTGCCTTGCAAACACATAATCTCCTAGAGTGCCTGATACTCTTGGGCGACAATAAACCTCCACTAATGACTTTTCTGCACTGTGAATGCTGCTCACCTGAAAGCCAGGCTCCACCAGGAAGGTCTAAATGACAGAAAAACAAATGAGTCCCATATGCCAACTGACCTGGCATTTCCTCAATGCCACATGTTCAGTTGTCTGTGTTCTTACAGTAAGTCAAACACAGTTAGGAAGGGATACGTGCATGTGGAGGTTGGAGGAAAACAAGAAGAGTTGAATGAAGATACACTAAAGCTAAACAGATCAGTTATTTGGAAAGTTAATGTACAAAGTTGAAGACTAGGGCTTGGGATACAGTTTAGTGATAGATTGCTTATCTTACGTGGACAACACCCTATAGGTTCCCTCTCCAGCACTGAAAATAAAATAATGTCCAACACATTCTGCCCAGGCCAAGCCCTGCCACCTCACTACCATGTATTTTGGCACATAAGAGAATAGGAATAAAGACAGTTGTGAAAGTCACCCTGGAGGATATTCAAGGCACCCTTCCTGTAAACAGTGACAGTTAGTCTGAAGGCTGTTAGATGTTTACGTAGCAAAATCTCATCTACAACATGCTGCAGCTTACAGAAAATACTTTCACTTGAAAATGGCTTTTATTGTGATAGGAAGACATAGAACACAAATCATGCTGGACAAAACTGGAAGAGTTTTAATTTTATTCATTTCTCACTCACTCATTCAAAGGCATTTGGTAAGCCTCACTTGACAGCCAACCAAAATTCTGTGAGTCCCTCACGTTATTACAAATTGCTCTTTGAGAAAAGTAAGTAGAAAAACCATGGTGGTGTTATTCTTAATAAGGCAGAGTCAGAAAGACAAATTTCACATGGCTTCTTTCATATGTAGAGCCTAGATTTTTTAAGTTACATGAAGATAGAAGGTGAATTATTTAAGGAAATGAAGGGCCAGTAGGATTGAGGCGAGGTTAGAGGTGGAGGCAGAGAGGATAGTGGGAATGGGCATAATCAAAGTGCATTATGTGTATGGATGAAAATGTCTTAATGAACTCCATAATTTTGTGTAATAAACATATGCTAAAATGAGCCAAGGCTTGTCTAAATCCACTCTTCGAGATAAAAAGGGGAAAAGAAAACGATAAGAAATAACTCTTGTCATCAACTTCTAAGGCACCTTTGGTGTAGGCCTTATGATCACAGGAGCTCCGAGCATTTGGGGTTATCTATGCTGCTCAGCTGCCAACAGCAGAGTCCCGAGAGACAGACTGCCAAAAGAACTCTGTCAGTCAGATACGTAAGCCCAAAGTCATTGTTGGTGTTGGGTTTAGCTTTGTAGTTCGGAAATGCCAGGGAGACATCGACAGGGTGTGTTGCACTCTATGGGGAAGTGTGTGGGATGTGGAGGCATTGTTCAGCTTCCCGGGGTCTCCCTCTTCAAAGCTGTACTCAGTGTCCTTCGTGCCAAGTAACCTAAGGGGCCTCTTAAACTGTGCCCCCTTTTTTTTTTTTGGGGGGGGGGCATAATCCAGCCAAGGTCCCAAGCACGGAAGGCTTAGATTGCCTGCCTCTTCCATCTCTGTTTATCAGAACCAGCCAAAGGAGCAAGCTAGTCTCTCCCAGTACATAGCAAGTGTCAGTTGTGGAATTGGCCAATCAAGGAAGGGGTGGGGAGTGTGGGGGCCTTGAGGCCACTGAGTCTTGGGTGGACTTGTCCCATGCACCCCTTCTCCTACAGTTAGGAGAGCCAGTCCATGGCACTGGGCTGTGGCTCACTGCAAAAGTTGCAGTTCCCTGTGAGTTAACTCCAGGGACAGCTGCGCTCTGTGCATCTTGTCTGAGTAATTAACCAGCAGTTGTTCCTGCTTTGTGGAACATGGACCCAGCAACCCTGTGAGGTCCTGTGGGGACTTTTTCAGTCTGATTGGCAGACAATTGGCAGGAAGGTACAGCTTCTGCAATGCTTGACTGAGGGGATGGAGGATGATCCAATTTATTCTTTCTACCTGAAATGGCACTTACCATGTACCTCTGCCTCTTCCCTTGGGGCATTCCCAGGTATAACTGTGGCCATCCATGCTGAGAATGGACCGAGTTATTCCCTTGATGTGGTCCAACTCAGCCATGATGTCCATTGCTATATTAGAATTTGGATCAAACTCTAAAGCTTTAGAACCTAAATCCTAGTATGTCTAAACTGGAAGATGCTTTAGATCTATTGAGGACAATCTCACCATTATACAAAGAGAAGCTCATCGTTGTTATACTCATAGACACCCAGCTGGCCAGGGCAGGATAAAGATTCCCTGTCACTGCTGATCAAGTCTGGTTAACAGTTGATCCTTCCCCAAATCCTATGAACTGTTCAGTCCTTGACAATCTGCATCCACACAGTCTCCCTGGATAAGTTTTTCCTCATTATTTAAACAACCACTTCTATGTCTTCAATACTAACCTTTTATTTTAACACAGAATTTAATTTAATTTTAGATATTCAAAAATCCATCGGATGCAATCTGAAAGAATTCTGTTATTGTCCTTTTTTTCCAAATTATATAATCATATGTATTTTTGACTGTATCTTTTACATTCTGGGTGTTGTTCTTTTGGACAAGTTAAATGGAACATGCTTCCCAGCTCATGGACCACAGGAGAAATAGCTCGGATATGATATGAAGATAAACAAGATGCCATCAAACTGGCTGACTTCCCTCACAGACTCTCAGGGAGTAGATAAGAGAATGTAGTGACCCTCCATCTGTCTTCCCCCATCTTCAACTCTCTATACCCAGGAACTATAATCCTTCCTTCTTGAGCTTGTTCAGTTCACTTCTCAGGGAACTAGAACTTTGTTGTTCCCAAGGGTGAAGAGTACCTTGCTTTTCTCTGAACCACCCACAAATGCTAATTATATCATGCCTTTCCAGAGTGTCAACAGCCTCTTAGCTCTGTGAACCAAATAAATGTCTCCAGGTTGCCACATCCAGCATGACCTAGTCCAGGGAACCTGGCTAGGGCTGGTGAGGGAATGAAGAAAGGACAGACACACAGGCACACATAGAGGAAATCTGGAGTTCCATGGGCTCTGTGCACTCTGAAGGAGTGGCACCAACTAACATGGCAGTCTAGAGGCTTAACACCTTTATTAGGTACAGCACAGGCAGGGGTAGGGGTGAACCAGTCTTGGTTGGAGGGTTCTGGAAGTGAGCAGGTTCGGGCTATAAACATCCAGGAGGAGGGAGTGGTTGCTAGCTTTTGCACACACTGTCAAATTTGAACTTACACCAGAAGAAGGCTTCCGCAGGTTCTCATGGGTCCAAGGCTGTGATCCTTGACATGACATAACTGTGCCCATGTCAACAGGACACATTGACTCATAACTTCTTCATCCACTCTTTGAACATTCACTCAAGGCTTCCTTAGCTCCCCAGACCAGGTCTCAGTGATCAGGAACCTAATCAGCAGACACACACCCTGCTGATGACCCTAAAGGTCACACTCTTTACCATGCTCAGGTAAGCCTAGATAAAGAACTGAGCCATGTCATGAGAATTCTGGAATTTGGTTTCTTAAAAAAAAAAAAACAGCCATATTATAAGAATATGTTTTCATTTTAATCCCAGGTGTGGGGATATGGGGCTGGTTTGTAGCAGCTGACTATGATTTGTCTCATCCTGTAGCAGAGGCATGGTTTTGCCAGCTGCAGATAGTTTCTGCGATTGTGTGATGTTTGGAATTCTGGGATTTTTTTTTTCAGAGGGTATACAAATGCTAGAGCCCGGATAGATGAGGGGAATGGTTGTTGGTCATGGGGCGGGGTTGGTTGCGGTTTGTTAGTAGTTGTGCTCAAAGAAGAAACAAAAAGAGAGAAATTAGATTCAAGGATCTCTATCTCTCTCCCTCTCTATCCTTTTTTCTCTCCTATCTAAGCGGGTAAGACTGGGAGGATAAAGGATGGTAAAAAGAAGAACCTACAAAGTAGCTAAGATCAGCTACAGAGCAACACCTCTGTGTTCCACCAGCAATGTCTATCCATCAGCCTTGGGTCTTGTCAGCAATCTAAGCATCCAGAAACTCTAAGAATATGGAAGCCAGTTTCTATCATTAAGGTCTGCTTCCTACTTTAGCTGAAATACCTGTCTTGTGTCCTCTTCAAATCCCTCTTCTCTTGTTACCCACATCTTCCTCACTTCAAAATGCTGTCTAGGAATAAGGAAATTGATCTGGGAGGCAGCATGTCCTGTTAATCAATTCCCCTTTCAGTTAATGTCTGGTTTTTCTTCCCACTCCAGGGTATGATAAAACATGGCTGGCACTATTGCTTAAAGAATAAGCCCTTGCACACTGAATTTCTGAATGGTGGGATGCTGTGGAATGCAATGGGCCAGGGGAAGTAGGCAGTAATAGAGATGAGCAGAATATTGAGAAACAGCAGAGGAAAATCCCCTTCCTTGGAAGGGTGACTAGGAGCAGGGCAGGGCAGGGCAGGAGGGAGCAGAAGGAGCATCAGACCACAATGAGGAAGGAAAGCAAACCAGATATGATCATGGTTGTGCCTCTCGTTTGAGATTCTGGTGTAGGGTAGAAATAAAAGAGGAAGACTGGAGGCTCAGCATGCTGTCATGATCCCTGGTCCATGAGTTTCAAACCTGGAGTTTTCAAATTACTTGAATAAATAAATACTCAACACAGAGCCTCAGAGTTCTCACCTGCAAGGAGGAAAGCTGCCAGGGCCACACTTGTTAGGAACAGAGTCCCAGGTTGCATCCCATGACTGAGCATGTGTTTAGCCAGTTTTCCAGGTGGTGCATTGAATGCATGCCCATGGGAGCCACTCTTCTGAACAGCTTCTCTAAATTTCCAGAGCAGATGGAGTCATCAGGATGAGAGCACAGAGTACTGAAGTCTCTGGGAGAGTCTTTAAAATCTCAAATCCTTGGGGAAGCTTTCTGGGAAGATGAATGTTTTGTCTCTTCTTTAGGGTAGAATTATATGCGTGCATGTGTGTTAGAACTCATGAACGGAGCTCTTCCAAGTCATGCACTATAGTACAGGCAGTTCGCACCTCAGTGAAGTTGAGCTAGCAAGAAACTATTCACTTACAGTCAAGTGGTAATAGGCATTATATTCAAGAATACGAAGTCTGCCTTACAAAACAGTCTATTTATACCCTAGACAAGAGACATGCTGTCAAGAATATGAATTGGCATGCTTTCTAAAGACACAAATCGTTCTTTCTTCAGCTACATGTTAACATGTCATTGTTTGTGTCTCACACACACAAACTCACAGACACACAGTTTCAAAGCTATAGTCCATAATATTTAAGTCACAAAGTTCCCGAGCATTTCCTAAACATTGTCAGGTAATCCTAGTGGGTAGCATTGGTGAGTATAACTCAACCCTCTCCTACAAGGGTCAGCAATCAACTTTGTGGATTCATGGAAAACCCTGTGAGTGCCCATAACTATGCCAAGGACAACACACAACTCTCTGTGTATCTTTATAATGCACTGTCTGGTTTGGAACACATACTATGGCCTTGTGTAAGGAGATATGTTGTAGCTGAGGTATGGCTACTGCCATAGTTAGAAGAGTCTAAGTCATCTATGGAAAGGCAAGTGTATGGCAGTTTTTGGGAAGTCACACACACACACTCATCTCTGAGCTAACTTTCCAGAACCTTCCTTCTGCTTGAATCCCACCCTTTCTTTAGTGGGATCTCAAAGATGTGAAGTGGCCAAGCTCACATCTCTAGGACATTAGGAGATAAGACTTGACTTGATACCTGCTGCCTCTAGGGCACCAGCTCTTTCCAGAAGACACACATGCCAATCAGGCAGCAAGTTGAGGTCCCCCCTCCTTGTCAATTTGTCAGAACCAATCAATGGCCGTATTACGTGGCACTCATTCAAGTTTCTCAGAACAGAACCCAGGAGCAGAAAAGGGAAAAGTGGCATATGCTTGAGGTGGGAGCAGCGTTCTGAGTGACATCCACCCAGCATACAATTGCAGGCACAGGCAGCGGATTGGAGGGTACAGGTGGCTGGTGTCTCCTCAGAAAGAGGAGCCACATGTGTGCTGGGGAGGGGGAGTTAGGGGGTGGCAGGGGGAGGATAATTTAACTCCAGGAGGTGAGGGCATGGCAAGCCCTACTGCCCCTCCTTCTTCGCCAGGGCAACCCAGGATGTCAGACAACACCGTGGCTGCCTCATTATTGGGCTGCTCTGCCATTGTCCTAGGGACAATAGTTTCCGGCCCTGGTTTTGTGTAGGGCTGCCAGCCAAAGTTATTAACCATAGGGGCTGCCTTTGAGGGACATCCAAGAGAGGGGTGAAAGGTCATCTGGATCAGCTAGGGGAGCGGAAGTGGGAGGGAAAGGCAAGACAAAAGAAAGGGATGAGCTTCTGCTCCCCCTTTCCTCTCCAGGAGAAACCTTAAACAGAGCTGGGCCAGAGGGAGACTGGGTAGGGAGCAGGGCTCTGAGGAAGTACCTGGTGCCACAGCTGTAGAACAGATAAGAGGCTGGCATGTGGGGCCATCTCGAAAGCCCTCAGAACTACGAGAAGCACAGATTCAGGGGATATAGACCACAGATGGAGAAAACTAAATTGGGACAACAGGAAAAGGAGGAGAAAGCAGAGACTGGGCCTGGGGCTTTTCAGCTCATGCCATGTTCTGCCCTCAGAGAAGCCAACTAGGTAGACCAGAATGTTCCAGTTCTGAGAGAACAGGCTGCCACTCTTCACACCACTGCCCAGGCTAGCCTGGTAGCACCAGAAGCTAGATATGATAATACCTGCAGACACCTGCCTGCATGAGTGGCCGTGGGAACAGGCCATAGACAGAGGTGCAGAGGTTTCGTTCTTCAGAAGATGATGCCTGCTTTTATTAGGCATGGAAACCACTCAGGGACATGACCTGCCAAGGGCCCAGACCCAGTGATGGGTTGGACTGGAACTTGAGGATTGCACACTTCCTGCTCTTGAGAAAACTAGGCCATTGGCATTGAGCTGGAGCCTCCATCCTTGTCCTAGACTCCATAGGTTCTCTGAGTCCCACAGCTAGAAAACACCAGAAGGCCTAAGCACTGTGAAATGTCCAAACGCCTGGCACTGGGGAAGACAGCTTCACCCTACCTCTCACACAAGAGAAAAGCAGACCAGTGTTCCTAGAGCTGTGACTTCCACACCCAGCTCTGCCAGCCCAGCAGGAGAGTCTCAAACAGAATTTACACCAAGAGCCAGACTAGAAGGCCCACAGCTTTGTTTAGGCCCCGAGACCAAGGAGGATCCTGGCTTCAGGATTTAGGCACCTATGTCACAGTTGTTTCTCTAGCCACCATACAAAGATAGGTAGGATGGGATGAGATGGGATGACAATCAGTTGAAGTCTAAGATTATAAAAGACCTTGTAGCTTATTCATAACTTTGAGCTCCTGGGAGGTTGACAGAAAACAATGTGATTGATTCTATTCAACTTCTGTTTAAGGTTGCCCGGTTTTGTCTCTTAACTTCTTACTCCAGATTTCTCCCTGTTGTCTTCCCTCCACTCCACTCAGGCCCTCACCCCTGAGCCTCCAAGACCAGACAAACATGGCATTCTCCATCTATTACCATTGACTCTACCCTGGAAATCCAGCTCTGTCCATCCTGGATCTCCCCACCTTCACCCCACTATCCCAAAGCACTGCCAGACCCCCCCACAAGCTTGGCTGCTCACTTTGATATCTCTCCCTGCCCTGATACTAGCTAGATCACCTGCCTGGGGAAGCCCAGGACTGTGCTTATGGCTGGTTCTGGGATAAACGCCTGGGAGAAGGGGCCCTCATCTCTAACAAATTCATAATGATGATTGAACCCCCCCCACCTGCCTCTCTGGCCTGCCCTGAGAGAGATCACAATCCTACAAATTCCTATGTTAATTTAGTCTTTCTGAATATCCCTATTGTCCAAAATAAAGGACAATACCCTCTGCTCCAAATTTCTCTCCTGAAATCTCCAGATATCTCAGTCTTGGTCCAAACTGCAGCAAGGATTGAAATGTATTGTTTTCATTTCTGTGTGTTCCATTCTTTAAGAATCCCAGTTCCATAGGCACCTGTGTTTCATGAGGTGAGCTGTGCATATGGGAAAGGGCTCAACTTGGGGATTGGTAACTGTTCCAGATCTACTCCAATCCAGTCCTTGCTAACACCTAAGAGGTCCAAACTTTCCAGACTTTGACAACAAATGAAAATACAAACCAATAACAACAGAGGTGGATGGAGGGAGCAGAAAGCAAATAAAATGCTAAAAAAAAAAAATTTAAGCAGTCCGTACTTGCTTTCTCATTAGTAGGAACATGTGAGATGAAGCATGCTATGTTATTAGGCATTCTCTCGATTCAGTAAACACAGGCTGAATAAATTTATAAATATCAGCATTAAGTGAGATTTAACAGGGAGCTGTTTATCTTCTGCCTGTCAGGCAGGAGGCTACACTCTCCATGAATCACTCACAGGCTGTGCAGTCCACACCCGCCTATCCAGGTAAGAGACTGCTGTAGTTGGGTCTGGGAGGTGGGGGGCCGCAACTTAGAGAAGCTGCCATCTTATGGAGTTCAGGGTAGGCTCTATGCAGAGGATGTCCAGGGACACCCTGGTACTGCACACCAGTTCATCCAGCATCAGCCACCACCTGGGTAACTTTGCTATATAACACTTCTAAAGCACATTGATATGGCTTGAATAACCCACTAAAACTCAGTGAAATCTGATACCTGTTGTGAGCTATTAAGAGGTGTAACTGTAGAATCTGTGGGGGGGGGGGGGAATCGATTATGTCATGAGTTCTTGAGAATGGTTTAAGTCATTTGAAAAATCAGTGGATTGTTGGTTTATCTCCAGAATAGTTAAAGGCCCATTTGGCTCTGCCTATCGTGTGTACACCTCTCACCATGTGATGCCCTGTGCCACCTTAAGATTCTAGAGTCCCACCAGCAAAATGAAGCCCATAACCTTGGATTTTTCCAGATTCTAGAACTGTGAGCTGAAGAAGCATTTATTCTTTGTAAATTAATCAGACTACACTTAGTTACAGCTATAGAAGAGCAACACGTATTCATAAAACCGTGGAGAGCACCAAAAGCTATTGTTTTTCAAGAGACAGACACATGATAGGTCTACAAGCAAACATTTCATTACTTACTTCATGTGGTTGCTAGGCTCTGCCATCTTTGATGGAGCAGTGCAAAATCAAGTGAAGGGAAGAACATGAAGCAAAGAGGACAGAGGCCCCAAGAGCTGTCTTTCCTGGCTCTTCTGGGAGAGAGTGAAAAGTTCTAGAAACATTTCATAGATGACTTCCAGCTCCAAGCCTCCATTTCCTCCTGTTCTAGCCTTGAAGTTCCTCTGATATCAAGGCCTATGTAATGATTGCCAGTTGAATCTACATGCAATGGACATTAAGTGCTGCATAAGGACAAGGCCACCAAGGTTTGAGGTGTGATACCTGTAGCCCTTTTCTGCTCTGACTAGACTTAGTGTAAGCTGGAGCAATGTGTGGGCTCCTAAAACCTTCCTAGGTCCAAGCTCATTCCTTACATGGACCTCACACTTTGTCCAACATTCTCTCTGCCATCTCAACCCTTAAACGAAATCTTCACCTCTGATTTGTCTTGAAATATATAAACTGCTAGATAAAGATAGGGTATAGCAACAGGTCCCCTTAAAAGAGCTTCTGAATACTGAACAATATTAACTTTCAGATTTATGTAAAGACTTGAACCCTTACAAAGTTCATGCAGTGTCCACAGAAAGGAACATATATTTGGCTTTTATTTGAATGCAAGTGATATCCACAGGCTAGTTCCCATCACAGGGCAACTGTTCTATTTCTTACCTCCATCTGATGAGGTAACCCTCCACACTCCAAGGACCCACTCAAGAAAACCTCTGAGAGGCTTTGGTGGTAGGCAGCATTTCCACAGAGTTGTGGTGGATGGCACAGGATGAATATGTCCAACAGGAATGCATCTTGTACCATGACTACCCTGCAGGCTGGGAGTCATAACACCCTTTCTACCTATTCCAGAAATGGCCAATCTGAACCAGACTCATAGCCAAGTATCATGTACCTCAAAACATCTGCCTCCTCGTTGATAAAGCAGGTCCTCTCTACAATCCACTCTAGTCCTGAGTTCCACATATCATCATTGTTATGTTGTCTTAGATGAGCAGCATATGAAAGTTTGAGGAAATGAGCTGCAGAGAAATAGCAAGTGCTTATTATGTACAGGATGCACACGTACTAGGTTCCATGACTGACATAGGCACCTAGGCAAAGTCAGCACCATTTACAGGAAGGCCACGAGTGAGCAGCTCTACCAAAGGCTCTGAAGTAAATTCAGAACTAAGATAACAACCGTAGATTCCAGACAAACCACATATGAGAAAAAGGGTGGTCCAAGATGACCTGAACTAGGGCCTAGTATTAGCTCGGTAGCTATTCCTACCATGGCCTAGATCACGTAAACAACAGGTGATTATTACACATGCACATACCTAGAGGGCTAAAGCCTAAAGTTAAAGGCTAAGGTCAGCATAATTGGGTACTTGGGGAGACTTATTTGCTGGTTTATAGGTGACCATCTTCTTGATAGGTGAGAAGGTAAGAGAAGTAAGAAGGTGGGAGCATGAGAAGAGGTAAGCTCTCCCCTAGCTCCTCTTATAAAGGCAGTAATCACATTGCAGGGCACCACCTCCATGACCTAACTACCTCCCAAAGGCCTGACCTCCAAATGTCACCCGGCTGGTGTGGTTAAAGCTTAAAGTATGAATTAAGGCACAAGGGAAGGCAAATATGTAATTTCTAAAGCTGACATCCTTATGACTGCATGTCCTAGTTCGCCCTCTGTCGCTGTGATAAAACACTGACCCAAACCAACTCAGGGAGGAAAGGGTTTACTTGGTTTACATATCCCTGTCACAGTCCATCATTCTGGGAGGAGAAGCCAAGGCAGGAACTCCAACAGGGCAAGACAGTGGAGGCAGGAGCTGAAACAGAGACTGAGAGAGTGCTGCTTTCTGACTTGGTCTCCACGGCTTGCCCAGCTTGCTTTCTTACACAACCCAGAACTTCCCACACAGTGCTGTCACTACCCACAGTGGGAAGGGCTCTCTCACATCAATCACATTTTTACTTTTAAAAATGTCCTACAGACCAATCTGATGGAGGCATTTCATCAGTTGAGGTCCCCTTTTCCCAGATGACAGTAGCTTTTGTCAAGTTGACAAAACAGACGACAACAATGACAATAAAACCAAAACCAACCAGACAACAACAACAACAACAACAAAACCAAAACCAACCAGACAACAACAACAACAACAAAACCAAAACCAACCAGACAACAACAACAACAACAACAAAACCAAAACCAACCAGACAACAACAACAACAACGACAACAACAACAAAACCAAAACCAACCAGACAACAACAACAACAACAAAACCAAAACCAACCAGACAACAACAACAACAACAACAACAACAAAACCAACCAGACAACAACAACAACAAAACCAAAACCAACCAGACAACAACAACAACAACAAAACCAAAACCAACCAGACAACAACAACAACGACAACAACAACAAAACCAACCAGACAACAACAACAACAACAACAACAAAACCAAAACCAACCAGACAACCAGACAACAACAACAACAACAACAACAACAACAACAACAACAACAAAACCAAAACCAACCAACCAAACAAACAAAAACTAACCAGCACACTGCCTACATGTGCCTTTGTTAGGTTTGTTTTAAAATCTCAATCAGGGGCTGTGTAGGAGGCTTAGCAGTCTTGCAGAGGACCCAAGTTCAGTTCCCAGGTGCTCCCTTAGGTGGCTCACAACCATCTGTAAGTCCAGATCTGGGAGAGCTGGTGCCTTTGCCTCAGTGGACACCTGAATCATGTACACATACTTCCACACAAAAAAGACATAGAATAAACAAATTAATCTTTAAAAATCTCAGTCAATAGAATCAGATGTAGACCAGATATCCCAAGGACTCAGTGGGCTGAGTCTAAATATGGTTATCACAATAATGACAATAAATTACAATTTACTGGGTGTCTCTCACTCCCTCTTTAGGGGGTCTGTCCACAGTCTGAGTGCCACGAATAAATTTAGAAGTCTCAGAATAACTTCACAAACAAGCATCACATGAAAAGTAAAACCTGAGGGAAGAGCTGGTGTGTGGCTGAATGTAGAGTCTTTGCCTGGGACGAACAAGACTCGAGAGAGAAAGAAAGAGGAGAGGATGTAGTAGAGAGAGAGAGAGAGAGAGAGAGAGAGAGAGAGAGAGAGACAGAGACAGAGAGACAGAGAGAGAGACAGACACAGAGAGAGAGACAGAGAGAGAGACAGATAGAGACAGACAGAGAGAGAGAGATGCTGTGAATAGGATATCTTACAAAGTCAAAGAATGAATTTTGGTAGTGAGGAATGTGACTTATTTATAAATAAAGTCTTGAAACATATGAAATATCCTCTATTTGATCTTGTAAGAAAGATGAGAGTGCCATGTGAAAACCCAGAAAGAGAGAAGCCATTTAAAGATGGAGCCTGCAGCTAGACTGACGCAGCCAAGGGACTTCTGCATCCTCTAGAGGCTGGCAAAGGCAGAAGAAGGAACAAAGCTCTGCTAATACCTGCATTTGTACTTTAGGTATTCAGAATCGTGAGGGAATAAATTTCTGACTTCTTCAGCCGCTTCAGCTGTCATATATTGTTATGATAGCCCTAGTGAACAGAAGCATTAAGGTAAATTCTGTAAGAAGGTATCACTAATTGTGAGGGGATTTTTGCTTTTTGCAGGAGTACTTAAGTATATTCATAGTTGCTAGAGAAGGGAGAGTAACTTTTCTTTGGAGATCTGGTCCTTGGTAGGATGTGCATGCCACAGTGGATGCCCCACACCTGTGCACATGTGGGGAGCACTAATTGGACTCCATGACTGGTTAAATATAAACAAATAAGAGAATTCAGGATGGATGGTGAGTAGTTGGAATCATGGAGGTGAATATGATCAAGACATACTCTACATGCAAAGTCTCAGTGAATTTACACAGGCTTCAAATGATGCAATCTGTACATGAAATGTCAAAGAATAAAATTTAATAGTTATTAAAACAAGAAAGGAGAAAATCTACAGAAAAGTAGATTTGACCAGAAGAATAGTTAATGAAACATGGAAAGGGAAAACAAAAAAGGAACAGAAATGAGAATGCAAATAACACAACTGGCATCAAAATCAGGAAGATGAAACATTTCTTCAGTGGTGTAGTCACTGGTAAGGTGCCTATGTCTCCATCCTGGTGGGATGGAGAGATGGCTCAGCCGTTAAAGGCTAGGCTCACAACCAAAAATATAAGAACTCTTATGTTCCTTTAAACAATTTTAATGAAGCTCATTGAGTCACTCCACATACACATACACACAAAATTAAATTTAAAAAGCCATGAAAGTAGAAGCAGTGCTGGGTGAGGGGAGAGTGAGAGAATCAGAGGACAGTCAGGAGGACAAGAAGGAATAATATAGATAAGTGTGATTGAAACACATTATGTACACATATGAAGATGTCATGGTGACACTCATTATTAAACATAATTAATATTTGCTTTAAAAGCACATTAACATAAAAGCAAAAACCAGAAGGACACTTTGTGATTTCAACCAGATGCCTTAGCCTGGAGTCTTTAGAAAGCAGAGCCTGGGGTAAGGATTGAAATGGTGGCATTATATAAGAGGAAGAGTGCAAGCCTGGGACAACAAGGATAAAGATAAACACACAAACAAAAGCAAAGCCAAGGAAGATGCAAAGCCCAATGATTAAGTACATTTGGGCGCTAGTGACAACAACTTCATAATGAGCTGTAAAGAGTTATTTGAAGAAATAGAAAACATATGGATGCATATCTCTCATGAGTAGATTGGTAAGTAGATATTGAGTTAGATAAGATAGACAGCTAGAAAGACAGACAAATTCATCACAATGAATCGGTTCACGTTATAGATTTTTCAAATGGGTGCGAACAAAGAGACAGATGATATAGAGATGATATAACTTGAAGAAATAAAAAATAAATTATTAAAAATATAAGGAGATTAAGCTGAGAAGATTGACTTTCAAGGTTATTGGGCAAGTGCTCAATTCCTGTGGAAAAGGAAGATATAGGGAATTTTAGAGCTTTAACAATTAAGATAATTTGTGCTGTAGATGACTCAGAGGTTAAGAACACTGGCTGCTTTTCCAGAGGACCTGGATTCAATTCCTAGCACCTACATGGCACCTCATAACTGTCTGTAACTCCAATTCCAAAGAATCTGACTCCCTTACAACAATACACATAAAATAAAATTAAAATTATTTTAAAAAAGAATTAAGATAATTCAAAACTGAGTGCAATAGGCCTGTGAAAAATGCTATACTATGAAATCTTAGAAATTCAGAGCTAGACCTTAGACTTTTCTCAAAACTTTCCCTTTAAAAATAAGGCAACAAAACCTGGAGAGAGGGTTGATGACTGTGGTAGTTTAAATGAGAAATGTTTCCTACAGATTCAGATATTTGAGCACTTGGCCCCGTTTGGTGGCACTGTTGAGGGATGTTATAGGAGGTGCTTCTTTGCAGAGGCAGTAAATCACTGGGAGCCGTTTTGAGAGTTCACAGCCTTGCTCCATTTCCAGTTCACTCTGCTTCATGAGTGAGGTTGAAGATGTGAACTCTCAGATTTCTGTTCCTGCTGCTGTGACTTGTGACTTGCTGCCATGCTACCCCTCCATTATGGACTCTCCCTCTGGAACTGTAAGCCCAAATAAATTATTTTCTTCTATAAGCTGCATTGGTCATGATATTTAACACAGCAGCAGCAACAAAAAGTAACTATTCAGTTATGTCTTTTTATAGATTTATGAAACTTAACTAGCACCCCCCCACACACACCCTGTATGATTAGAAGCAATGTTTTTGAGAATGATGGTTAAGCTCTATCTTCTCAGTGACCCATGCCTATAGAGAGTCATAGGTAAGTCACCTGAGATTGGAATCTAGATATTCCACCACCTGGTAACACCTGCCTGAGTTACAGGCTGGGTCCAAACAATGAAAAGAATTAACTGAGACACTGTCTTAGAATCTCAGAAGGAAGGCTACAGGGTAGAGACCTCCTCCATAGACCCAGAGCATCACCTCCTGACCTGGCCTTGGTCCTCAGAGACCCTGTGTGTTTGTTGTCCCTTCCTCCCCACTCTGCATTGCCTCCTCTGAAGTTCCATTTTTAGTGAAAGGAAGCAAGAACTGGGAGGAAGGTTACAAGAAAAATGTGTAAATTTTAGTCAGGGCTGGTTCTGGCCTCTAGTTTATTGAAGAATTACAAGATTGTAAATAAGAGAATGCTATGAGGAGTAAGGCATGGCTAGTCTTCTCTCTTTTCCTTTAATTCTGAGAGGTGGGCCTCTCAACCAGCCTCTGGAAGGATACTCTCTGGGAACTTGATGGCTGCCCTGATGTACATTCTCCAAGCCTGTATGACAGAGGGAGGCTCAATTTAAGTGTGAAGCTCATGTCAGTGTGAAGCTCAAAAGAACTAAGGAAAAACTAATGGTAAATCCATTTTCTTCTACAGCCTGGAAATACATTTTGAGTAATCTAATGACAGAACACTTCTACGCTCAAGGACAGAAATTCTCAGAGAAGCTAGGAAAATAGAGTCTGTATGAATTCTCTGTGGGTATATAACATATTCCCCTAACATGACAAATTAGGACAGCAAACACTAATTATTGAAGTATTTACTCATGAGGGTCAGAAGCCTGGGGCCTGATAGGTGGGTGAATCTGGTCCTATGTTGTTTGTGGTCATGCTACCATCCAGGTCTGTGGCTGACCTAGGCTGAGGATCCACATCCAAGATGTGTTCTTCACTTAAATATTGATGGAGGCCCCTCTTGATGGCTGGGGGCAGGAAATCTCAGTTTCCATGAAGAACATGGGCTTCTCTGTAAATATGGAAGCTTGCTTCTCCAAGAAATATGACCCAAGAAAAAAGACAGAAGCTTGTTTGTGATGATATAGAAGTGGCATACATTGGCTACACTTTGGCAAGTCGCATAGACTGGCCTTGAACCCACGTGAGAAAGAATTACAAAAGGGCATGGCCTGCAGTCAGAAGTTATTTGAATCTGATTCTTTTGGAGATCATCTTTGAGTCTGGCTATAACATATCAGGTGATAAACTCATTGCCCCAGTATAAACGGAACTAAAACTAATGCTAAATTGTTCGAATAAAATCAGTTTTGTGACAAAACTAATTAATACAGACTGAACAATAGTGGTTCTCACAGTTGAAAAAGAATTGAATCTTTTGTATTTTAATCACAGACAGCTTCAATCCACTTTTGAAACAGCTGATTCTGCAGGCCTCTGATGGACACAAACATTTCACTTCAAACAAGCTTTCACATGACTGTGATGATTTTTATAATGATTTTAAGATGTTGGTGTCTCACTATGTTGCTTAGGCTGATCTTGAGCTACTAGGCTCAAATGGTAATCCTACTTCAGCCTCCTGTGC
Organism: Lophiomys imhausi; assembly: GCA_907164525.1. NCBI lineage: Eukaryota > Metazoa > Chordata > Mammalia > Rodentia > Muridae > Lophiomys > Lophiomys imhausi. The sequence continues at coordinate 11,032,646 of CAJQZJ010031933.1, forward strand.
ATACTAGTAAACCAAGGCTGAACATTTCTTAAAGGGTTTCCGATTGAATGGTCCCCAAACTCAGTGGCCCCCCAGGATCTCTCAAGCTACTATAGAAAGTCAGACATTTTCTTTCTCTTTTTTATAAAATAATTTAGTTTTACTTTATGTGCATTGGTGTTTTGCCTGCATGCATGTCTATGTGTGAGGGTGTTGGATCCTCTGGAACTGAAGTTACAAACAGTTGTGAGCTGTCATGTACGTGCTGGAAACTGAACTCTGGACCTCTTGAAGAGCAGCCAGTGATCTTAACCGCTGAGCTATCTTTCCAGCCCTTATTTTCTTTCTCTTTTTTCAACTCAAGATTCTCCAAGAGGTCTTAAATACAGTCTAGTTTTATTTAACTTCTCCAGATGAACAAATGACTCATCAGGTTGGAGATAGCTTAAACCCAAAGGTCTTTTCTTCCCAGTATCTTCACCATCTAGCCTCCACTTAAAGAAGATTCTCAGCTGTAAGCCATGAATTCCTTTTCAAGACAATGGCTACCATTTAAGTCCCAGGCAGGTGAACTGTCCCAAACTTAACATACATCCAAGTATGTATGACTCAAAAGGGAGCAGGAACAGAAAAAACTCATGTCCTACCATCATCCGTTCCACCTGGGATGATAAACTCTCCATTAGACCCCACACGGTGCACAGCTGAATGATGGATGACCAGAGGGTGTTCTGGGAAAGTCCAAGTCTTCAGAAGATCAGTGATGAGCAGTTTTGAATTGTCTCTGCAGCCTCAAACAATTCCATCTGCCTTTCTTTTCAGAACTACAATCTTCATTCACAAAGTCCTGATGGCCTCAATGTGTGCTGATGGGTCTGATGTCAAAAAACAGCCTGAGTCCATCAGGTTCTCTCAGGCAAAGAGTGGGCCCTCTCTTCACGATGTTCTAATGGGTGATCTTGGGATTTTGTAGGTGGCTGTGTCCATCTCTGGGATGTTTATCTGTAAAACAGATCACTGCTAACCTCATCAACTGATCAATTGCTTATGAAGATTATAGGAAATCATGCTGTTAAAAAAAAAGTGCTAGCCGGGCAGTGGTGGCGCACGCCTTTAATCTCAGCACTTGGGAGGCAGAGGCAGGCGGATCTTTGCGAGTTCGAGGCCAGCCTGGTCTACAAATTGAGTCCAGGACAGCCAGGGCTACACAGAGAAACCCTGTCTCGAAAAACCAAAAAAAAAAAAAAAAAAGTGCTCTGGGACATCAGTTTCTGCGATTCCAAGTTGTTTCCCTGCTTCCCCCCAGTTCAGCAGAGTACCCCTGCCCCCAGTAAAGCAGATGCGAAAGAAGCAAGCATACTTACTCCACAGTGCATGATTAGAAACACTAACAAAATGCTTCCATCCTCTTATGCTTTGCCAACTGTCAGAGAAGAATGAGCTGCTCAAGATGTACCCAAAACAAGTCTAAAATCCTGAGCTTACCCTGCCTTCTTCTGTCACTGTCTAGCCTGGAATATCATGTGGTTGGCAGACTGCCTGCCTGCCTGTGTTAATGTCTGCAGGGCTGTCCATCCAGGCTGCACGGGGGGTTGGGGTGGGGTGTGTGTCTGTTGTACACAGAGTGAGATGAAGAATATTGTTTCTTCAAGACTGTCTCATATAGCATGGGGAGTGTGTGATCCTGAGCTCTAAATTCTGGGGGGCCAAAGAACTAGTGGGAAGCAAGTCAGTGAATAAGCAAGCAGCCCACACCTTTCTCATTCCTTCTCTGTCTTTAGCATGGGAGTCTAGATTAAGTCTGCACTGACCTCAGACCTATCCATTCATTCATTCATTCATTCATTCATTCATTCATGTGTTCATTCCTTCGGGTCAACTCTGTATCAGACCTAAACTCTGTACAGACATAAACTCCAGGAGCCCCCACCTCAACACACACACACACACACACACACACACACACACACACACACACACA
>CAJQZJ010031933.1:11034615-11056715 GCA_907164525.1 Lophiomys imhausi
CACACACACACACACACACACACACACACACACACACACACACACACTGTTCCCTAGTGCAAGAAGAAGAGGGATTTATAAGACAGAGATCTGAAGTTTCACACAGCAGTTGGGAGAGTGGGTCTTCTGCCTCAGACTGGGGCAGGAAGTGAACACTAACCAGAAGCATAGAAGGGAGTGCTTGGCACCTCTCTTTTCTTACATACAGGAAACAAACCTTGTTGTCCCCTGAGCAGTCAGAGAGGGTGACACTGGTGGTAAGGAAGAAGCCTGGAGCGGGCGGTAAACGAGCTTGAGGGAAGCTGCAGAGAAAAACCCAGAACCAGCTGGGAGGTAGAGGTGGTTGAGTCCGAATGCATGCACTTTCTCATAGGTCCACAGCAGATCCCGTAGGTGCACCCACAGAGAAGAAATCCCCATTCCATCATGGTCACGCTTCCTGTTTTCCCGAATGATAAGAAACCAGCTTTGTTTAGTTCCCATGCTTGCCTGTCAACATCTACATGACACTGGTGAATTTACCTCATTTTTCTTTTTCTTTTTTTAATTCAAAAACATTTATAAAGGGCTGACGAGATGGTTCAAGGGCTGCTCTTCCAAAAGACCCAGGTTCGATTTCCAGCACCAGCCTGGCAGCTAACAGTTCTAGGGGATCTGACTCCCTCTCCTGGCTTCCTTGAGCACTGCGTGCATGTGGTACACAGCCATACATGCAGATAAAACATTCATACACACAAAATACAAATAAATAATACTTCTAATTTTATTACATTTTATTCCTTTATTTGTTTGTGTGTATGTGGAGGACTCTTGCAGGTTGGTTCTCTCCTTCCACTATGTAGGCCCTAGGGATCAGATAACCAAGTTTGGTAACAGGTACCTTTATCCACTGAACCATCTTGCCACCTCCAAAATTATGGATTTTTTTTCATTCAAATAAGTAAAAGAGAAAGAATTTTATAGGGTCTTAAATTTTCATTGTGTGTGTGTGTGTGTGTGTGTGTGTGTGTGTGTGTGTGTGGGTGTGTGTGGGTGTGTTGTGTTTTCTTCTTGTTTTGGTTTATTGGAATAAGATCTCACTCTCACTATGTAGCCCAGACTGGGCTGAGATTTGCAATCCTCCTGCCTCAGCCTCAGAAATGTCCCAAGTTATGGGATTATAGTTGTGTTATTGTTCTCAGGCCTGCAAATATTAACTTAAGAAACAAATAAGAGGGAGGGGCTGAATTTCAGCTCAGTGGTAGAGACAAAACTCTTTGCTCATCCCCAGCACCAGAAAAAAAAAAAATAAAATAAGAATTTGGGTTCAATTCTGGCAGTTCACATCCTAATTTCCTCTGTACTCCAGTTCCCACTTGAGCAAAGCCTCCCATAGTTGTAGCCCAACATCTGCTCTATCATCAACATTTCTGTAAAATCTCCAATATACACTTGTTCTGATTAGCTCTTTTGGGGGAGGGGCAGTTGTGACTTGTTCTCTGAAACACCCACCAGATCTCAGTCCAGCAGCCAAAACACAGGTAATGGAAAACTTTCATGGATTCAGACACTTAGGATTTAAGGACTGACATGGTCTATAAACATGCTTCCCAGCAGGAGGCCAAGCCTGCTCTTCAGGCAGCAGAACCAGGCTGAGCTACCAAGGGGCTGGAAACCTGACAGCTCCCTTCTGGCCATCAGTGACAGACACTCTGTGCAGAGTTCAAGAATGGCCCAGGGAGTCTAGGTATGCTTGGCTGGGTGTTCCAGGATGTGGCAGGGAGATGTCCTGTTAGCTTCATGGCTCTTTCTGATACTGAACTGTATAAAGAGAATAATACCAGTCAAACGGAGGTCAGTGTCATGGAAGGATAAACACTTTTTTGTTAAATGAGGGTACTGGAGACTCAACAGTGGGGAAAGAACAATACAGCAAGTCTGCTGCAGATGCTACTGCTCTGGGAGGGGGAAAGGAGCTCTGCCCTTTCCAGGATCAGTACCTTCCTCCTCTTCATGCTTTCATGAATAAAGGCAGTAGCTTGACTCTTAGGCTAAGAAGGAGCAGGGGTTAAAGCTGTCATTATTGTCATATCAATATCATCACCAATCATCGAGCTTGCAGAATGTTTACACACAAGTCCTGTGCCTTATGTTTCATTTCCTTTAAGCCTCACGATCCAGCACACATACACACCCTGAGTTATTCCCATCTCATAGGAGAACTAAGCAGGCCAGATCACTTGTGAGGGTACATTATAAGTGGTGCAGTGGAGTCTCCAAGACTGTTCAGCTTCAAAGTTCCAGGTCACTGGACCCTTTTCCATAAGGGCAAAGGCATCAAGAAGAGCGAAAAATGATAGTCACAGCACCTTGGACAGCACCGAACACAGCCCTTGCAGTGAAAGTGAGAAATCACTGTGACAGCTGTGCGTTTCCTTGACGATGACGACTCTGGAGAGCAAGGCCATGGCAGACAAAAATCAGCTGCTTAGCCCCAACATCTGATGATTGTGTCAGGGGACTTACAATGAAGCTCAACTAAGGTCTCTGAACCCATAACAAATATACAGGATTCAAATTGACTGTAGTTGGCCTTCAGAATCCTCGATTCAGCTACAACCCCTTTCAGCACTCACTACATGCCAGGTTCCAAGTGAAGGAATAGCTCTGATTAATCTGCCCAATGGAATCAAGGTTGCTGTGGCCAGTCTTAAAGTTACCTCACCATGCCATCCTGGAAAGGCATCCATTGTAGGAACAATAACTTAAATAGGATGGAATTTTCTTACAGCCACCAAACGGCCCTGTGGAGTGAAATGGGAGGCATGGCCCTGCAGAACCCCTCATGTCTAGGAGGACAGGACCAAATCCACTTTTTTTGTGAAAGGCAATATTGTGTAAATCTCATTGCATTTAAGATCATCTATGGCACCATCTCCATTTTACACTAAGCTAAGGGACCATACCTGGCCGGCCAAAGAACATGCAGCCTTCAAGTGGAACAGTGGAATAGGCTCCTCCCAGTTCCATCTGCTTTTCCAGAAACCTTGCCACGGTCTAAGTCTGGCCAAGCTTTCTCAGAGTTTGGTAGCTTCATATCCTTTTTTACTGATTCACAGAGGACAAGTTCCATGAAGGAAGTTTCCTTTTCAGAACAGATGGTGACAATGGGAATGTTTGGACTTGGTGGCATAGGAGGAAAACTTTGACCTTCTAAAACTGCTGTTCAGTCTTTCCATTCAAAGCAAATGTTGGAGGAAAATGACAGTAACAAAGGGCTACCAAGATGTAAAACAGATTGGCGCTGTCATCGCGTAACACTTTTTATAGGGCCTCAAACCACGATGGACTTCTCCCTTTTCCTGTCTACTTTTGCCAGGGTGATGAAAATAAGTGAAGAGAAGAGAGACAATGTCCTCCCCATAATCACTTCGACAGCACTAGCTCCTTGTCCAGGGCCCTGTAAATTAGGGCTCCAAATGGTCTGGTAGTACTGGAATGGGGTGTGGCTTGGCACAGGGGACCTGTGTGTTTAGCACAATGACCTGATTGTGCAGGTTGTTCCAACCCAGTAGCGCTCCAGTGGTCACATGTCCCCCAGGCAGCAGATGCTATGACCTTTGCCCAGGGGTTTGGAGTCCTCAGTGGCAGGGCTAAGTCCAAAGAGGAGAAGGGAGGTCTGGCTGTCCCTACTGTCACTGGAATACAGGGAAAGCTATTCCCTGACTCAGCTCATGGCCCCGCGTTCTACCCAGAGGATCCTCATCTCCAGTGGGAAAGAATACCGAAAAAGTAGGTAACATCCCAGGTAAAAATCGAGGGACTACTTAGCTTCTGTTTCTGCTACTAAGTGCCAAAATCCAGTGAGGTGTTACTCAGCTGAGACTCCAGTCCTGTGTTTGTCCTGTTAACTGCTGTGTACCTAGTGCCTAGCATCACAACATCACAATGAGGTCATTGTGCTACCCTGGCTGCTCACATTTTGTTCCATGAAACACACGCAAGCACGTGTTTATCGAGGATCACCTGTGTGCCAGACCCTGTCCCAGGCTGAGTATTCAGAAACAAACAAAACCGACAAGATCCTCCTGTGGCCATGAAACTGTGAGAACAGATGGTAAAATAAAGAAATAAATGCATGTGTGTGGTAACTACGTGTTAGATGGTGGACAGAGACGAAACTGTGGCCAGGGAAAAGGGTCGGAGTGTGGTAACTACATGTTAGATGGTGGACAGAGACGAAACCGTGGCCAGGGAAAAGGGTCAGAGTGTGGTAACTACATGTTAGATGGTGGACAGAGACAAAACAGTGGCCAGGGAAAAGGGTCGGGGAGCGGAGAGGCTAACAAGAGCGGGAACCAGAGAAGAAATCACAGAGGTAAATGAACATCAGACCAAGTAGGGAGGGAACAAGGACACATCGATCTGTAGAAAGAGCAAGCCTGAAATGTTAGAGAAAACAGAGTCTAGGGGCTGGAGCAGAATCTTTATTTACAGCATACAGAAGGAAATGAAAGAAGGAGGTGGAAGAGGGGGCCATGGCAAACATGGCTGGCATAGTAGGACTCCAGAAGCCACTGTGGGAATGTTTCAGCTTTCATAAGTGAGCTAGGGAGCTACTGAATTGGAATAGATTATATTAGAATCTCATGGCAGCTATAGTATGCTTTACATATACATACACATACACATGTGCATATATATGCATCATATGCATTACACATAGCATGGAATTTTCACATAGTAGATATGTATAGTAATACAGTAATATATATATATATGTATATATATATATGTTTGGCAAATGTATTAAATGTGAAGATGGCTCATCCGGCTAAAGTGCTCATTGGGCAAACCTGATGGCCTGAGTTCGATTCTCAGAAGCTACAGCACTGAACAAGATGGTGGGCAGAGACAGGAGAATTGGCCCGGAGTTGGTAGGGAAGGTAGCCTGTAAAATACAGTACAGTGGCAGAAGGACAAGGTCTCAGGTGTAAGGCCAGAACCTTTTACAGATATTTGTCCTCTGATTTCAACACACACACACACACACACACACACACACACACACTTCATTAACTAGTTAATTATTTTTAAATTATTAATTGTGATCACAGATGTATGATGACACTTATTCCCCATGAAGTTTTGTCAGCCAAGAGTATTGTTACTCTTGGTATGGATTTCAAAGTTCTTTTATGCCCACTTATCCACAAGAGCCAACCCAATGGGATTAAAGATTTCCTAAGCAATTTTACTGACAATAAGAAAACATGGTGCCAAAGTACTAAGGGATTCATTCAAGACACAGGTTTAGGAAAGATTTTTCTTACTTCTTTTTTTGTAGAGATTGAAAAACTGACACCTAGGCAAGCTACGTGACCTTTCCGCAGTCCCAGAGCCTCGGGATCCAGCCTAGAAACGTAGCCTCTTGACTCACAGGAATGCTTTGTAATGGTTAACCTTGATTGTCAACTTGACGGGAATCACCTAGGAGACACACCTCTGGGTGTGTCTGTGAGGCATTTTCAGGGAGGTTTAACTGAGATAGGAAGACTAGTCTTGAATGTCAACAGCATTATTCCATGAGCTAAACAAAAATGAAGGAGTGAGTGAAGCCCCAGCATTCAACTCTCTACCTTCTGAGTGCAGGTCCAATATGAGCAACCATCTCCTACCCTTTCTACCCATGCCTTCCCCATTGTAATGGACTGTACTCTCAAACCACGAAACAACATAACCTTTTATGATGTTAGTGTTAATTGTCAACTTGACCAGAATCTAGGATCACCTGGGAGATGGGCCTCTGGCCTGCCTATGGGGGATTAGCTCAGTTACATTAATTGATATAGAAAGATACATTTGTTTTGAGGCAGGGTCTCACTGTGTAGCCCTGCTTGGCCTACACCTCTCTATTTGAACCAGGCTGGCCTCAAACTCATAGAGATCTGCCTGCTTCTGCCTCCTGAGTTCTGGGCTTAAAGGCCAGTCTTAATTACAAACGGGAACCGTCCCTTGACAAGGAATCATGGACTGTACACAGGAGAAGGTGATCTGAGCACTAGCACACATTTCTCAGTCTGTTCTTCTTGACTGTAGACTTGACGTGACCAGTTTCCTCAAGCTCAGCTACTGACGGCCCTCCATAATGGACATGAACTGTGAGTCAGAATAAACCCTCACTTTCTCCTTAAGTTGCTTTTGCCAGCTATTTTAACACAGCAAAGCCAAGCCTAATTAAAGGTAACTAGTACCCTGTACCAACAACAGAAGCCCATTGTTTGAATTTCCACTCTTTCCTGTGCCTGCTTTCTTTGCTGCTCAGGACCAAGGTGGAACCTGAACTTTAGAACTTTAAACATCATTCTTACTGCTGCTCTCTGCCCTATCACTCATTCTGTGGGTATTGGAGTTCTTGACCAGTGTCTTCCTCCTGGGTCTTCAGATCTGATTGTATTCATAGAGAAACCTCTCTTGACCATTGGAAGTCTTGAGGTGGAAAATTATCTGAAAAGCTTTGATCCCAGCTGAGGACATAGGCTAGCACTGACCCTCTCTGCCTGATCACCAGAGGGTTACATCCTATTGTCATCTACCCAAAGATAGAATTTACTGAAAATATGACTACACAGTGTTTCCCCACCCTAACTCCATCAGTGCTTCCCCCATCCACGTCTTCTCTCACTCCCCAGGAATTATGAGAAGATGTGTTCCCCACCCACATGCAACCTGTCCACCCTGTCCGTCATACTACATCCAACAAGGAGTTGTTTTGAACGGAATTACTTTTATTAGCATCACACTGGGTTATTGAAATGATGGCTTTCTGAAATTTTCCTTAAATATGGCACTTGGCAGGTACAACAGATGCAAATATGTCTCTAGGCTGAAAACCTGAAAAGAGTATTCAGGGCAAGCAGGACGGCTCAGCAGGTGAAGGTCTTGTGGTTAAGTCTGATGACCTGAGTTCAACCCTCAGGACCCGCACTACAGTGTGGAAGAAGAAGACCATTTCTTGCCAGCAAGCTGCCCTCTGATCTTCAACACCTGGAAAGAACATGCTGTAGAACATATCCTAAAAAGAGTTTGGCAAATTTTGATTTTGATCCCACTTAAAAGTTAAATGTCTAGAACTGGTATTGGTATTATCTTGCTAACTTTCTGAGTTACTGGCTGTGGTTTTTTTTTCTATCTCTGCTTGATCCTGAGTCTTGGGAAATCTGACTTGTGGAATGACAGAAAGAAACTCCCTATTTACCAATATCACTTACATTTGTAATAATGTCTCATGCAACAGACTCTAATCTGTCTAGCACAGCATCTGATGCTACCAGAGACCTTTGTGATGTTTTCAAGATCTACAGTTTAGTACATGCTCTCTCCCTGCTCCTCACATTTCCAACGACAGGAGACAGTGCCTTCTACTTTCTTTTGGAATGACCAAGAAAATTTTCTGTATGTTGGCAGTGTGCAGTCCATACAGTGTCTTGACTGGACAGTAGAAATAATCTTTGTTGTTTCCCTGAGTCATAGTGATCAAGCAGTGGCAGCAGCCACAACATAGGTTGCGATGATAGCCTGGGCTGACTTTTCACCCCAGGAAGAACTTTCTAAACCCCAAATATATTTTCTCTTTTTCCTGTACTAAAATCTCTCTGCTCTTAGTACAAAGTCCAAACTCCTTAACGTGCACCCAGGGACCCATGACCTAATCTTGTATACTTTGCAAACATCCCCCAGATGTCACCCACCATATACCACACCCACTCCACCATACCATACACATTATTCATATCACACAAACACTTCACCATGCCGAGTGCATTCCCCACCACATTCATACCACACACACATTATCCTCCACCACACCACACCCCCATCATTACAGCACACATATGCATACACATTATGAATACTACATACCCCACTACACCCCGCACACCCCATTATGTATACCGCATATATCCACATATATTATTCACACCAAACACACAACCCATCATACCACACATACCCTATACATACCCCATCACTCACACAGTGTACATGCCACCCATACTCCATTGTGCACATATTCATATACTTCCCATGCATACTCCCACCATACCACACACACATACTCCACATCATATATAGCCTATCTCACACCCATACTACCACCACAAACATACCACATATACCCCACTATACCACATGCTAACATACATACCCTACACTATACATACAACCATACCAAACACACACTACCCCACATAACCCCCCCCACACACATGTCCTATACCACATGCCCAAGAATACCACTTAGATATCTATATCGCATACACAAACACACATGGGACATATACATATCATACAGGTAGAACATATTACATGCACTAAAGTTCTTGCTCCAATCTTGCACACTTTTGTAGACCCATCCTGTACCACACACATCACACTGCACATACACCACCCAGTACATGTACACCCCCCAGTACACGTACAACACCCAGTACACATACACCACGCAGCTCACAACCACCTATAACTCCAGCTCTGGTGGGACCCAACACTCTCTTCTGGCTTCCACAGACACCTGTACAAATGTCTGCACACACACACACACACACACACATACACAAATAAAAAAATCTCTTCTTCCACATAACATTTTTTACTGATTCTCTAGGAGCTTCATATCATGCACCCCATCACCATCTTTTTCCAATCTGCCACCCTTGTGACCACCCTTAGAAGAAGTAAAGAATAAAAATACGAGAAAACAAACAAGTTCACTTTGTGTTATCTGTATACTCATTGGAGCATAGTCAAGCTTTCAGTGCTATCAATTGGAGAGACCTTCTCTTCAGCGTCTCTGTCACAATTTTTTTTTTTTTTTGAGACAGGGTCTCTCTGAGTAACAGTCCTGGAACTTAGTATGTAGACCAGGCTGGCTTCAGACTCAGAGATCCACCTGCCTCTGCCTCTGCCTCCTGAGTGCTGGGGTTAAAGGTGTGTGCCACCACCCGGTTCTGTCACACTGTTTAAGACCTCCCTTCAGTGGCTTCCTGTCTAGGCTGCTGCATTTTGGTGGTGGTGGTGGGAGGGTTGAGGTGGGTGTTTAGGGGTTGTCCCGGAAGCCTTCCACATCCCTCCCTCTCAACTGTGCATCTGCAGTCATCGATATCACAGCAAAAGTAGACTCCTTGCTCTTCACTGTCAGCTGAAGCACAGATCATGGGCCTCCAGATAGTTTCTGGTGACAACACAGACCACACAACATGCCCCCCCGCCCCCGCAATAGGACCACAGATCCAGACATGACCCTTGGCAGCAGCATGGGCTCAGACGTCACCCTGGCCTCAGGTGGCAGTGCAGGCCACTCAGATCAGTATGGCTCCCGGGGGCAGCATGGCCCATGTACACTGGCATGGTTTCATGCAGTAGCAAAGACCATAGACCTTCACTTGGCCTTTAGTGGAATATCAGATCATGGACGTCAACACAGACTCTGGCTGCAGTAGGGCCTCAGCCCTAGATGTGGCTCTTGGTGACAGAAAGGACTGGGACAACACCATGGTCTCACGTGGCAGCATGGGTCACTCCTATCATTATGGCCCCCAGTAGCAGCAGGGTCTATGGATATCAGCATGGATTCAGGCTGCAGCAAACAGGCAGTCACAGGTCTGACTGGCTTGTCTGGCTGCTGACTCTTCTACCACGTGCCCTCCCTCAACAAAATCTTTTTTATGTAAAGTAATAATTGTTAATAATTTAAAACAGGGAGAAAACAGTTTTCTGGGTGCATTTCAATGAATTCAAGTAGGTCACTACAAGACTAAGCTGAGAGATCTGCCCATGCATACAAGATTGATACCTGAAGTTGAAGGTGTGAACCTCTAGAACTGAGAAACATTCTCTGGAAGTAGACTCCTCCTCACTCAGCTCCAGCTGAGGACTATAACATGGCAGTAGAGATGACAAAGCAGCACCAAGGTTGGAGGATAGAGGCTGGAGCCCTGGTGAGTGCCTGCTCAGACCCCAGAGCACAGGAAAACACAAAACACAGCTCACTCACAACTGTGACGTTTTGTTGCCAGACCCTCTTCCATCTTTTTCTGGGCTGAGCCTGAGGGAAGTGATTTTTTTTCTTGAAAATGAGAGAGAAAGAAAGAAAGAAAGAAAGAAAGAAAGAAAGAAAGAAAGAAAGAAGGAAGGAAGGAAGGAAGGGAAAGGAATGAAGGAAGGAAGGAAGGAAGGAAGGAAGGAAGGAAGGAAGGAAGGACAGAAACAACTGCAAACCCACAGTGAGAATGTGAGCAAAGCCCATGGAAGATACCAAGACCACAGCATACAACAAGAAGCTTGGAGGAGGGGTGTTTGGCCAAGGAAAAGGAAATTCTCCTTTGTAGTAAGATGCCTAAAATCAGAAAGAATTTCCTCTAAAACAAAGTTTAGGAAAAGGCAGGTGGGTGACTGATCTTCAGATGTCTGTGCTTTGCAAATGCCTCAAGTGTTTGGGTGGGAAGCAGATGCGTTCCAGCCCACAACATTTGATTCCTTTCATTCTTTCACTCCAGCCTCTCCGAGGGCACACAGCACAAGTCTCCTCACTGTGAGCAGTGAATCCTCCCAATGCCACTGTGTCCCTGAAACTGACCCATACTCTCTGCTTTACTTTTGGGTTTAGTCTTAGAGCTTCTTCCTTGGAGTCATGGCTGGAATTCATGCCTTCATATCAACATGAGGAAACCATGTTGGACTGGGTATTAGCTGTGTATGAGATCAGACTCAGATTACAGCACTCGGCAGCTGAGTGACCCAGAGCAAGGTCTATGCTATGGTCCAGGAACCTCCAGACCCTGACTTCACTGGGTACTATAATAAATAAGTGGGGCCGTCTAAAGAATATTCATTCTTACTGGCACTTAGAAGTACTTAGCAAGTACAGCTGCTTTTATCGCAAGGATTCCCTACTTAGCATTCTCTCAAGATGATGCTCCATCTACTCTAGTACGAGTGCCATAAGTAGCAAGGAAAGCCATCAGAAAAGAAAGGGGAAAACAAGGTCTCAAGTCTTAACTCAGGGCTGGTCCTCCAGACACAGTGAGGGCAGTGACTGCTAAAATGAAGCTAGGCCTACAAACAAGGGGAGTAGACAAAGCAACTTGGTTTGTTTTATTCAGAATGTGCTAGAAGTTTTTGAGAGGACAGGATGAGAGGTTGGGGACAAAGGTCAAGTTAGATCTCCTGAACAGTCTTTATACTTGGAGCTCTTCCCACACCTCCACTCAAGCCCCAACCATTAACATTGATGGTCCCTTTGTCAGTACCCTGGCACTGCCAGGGACTGGGGAGGGCTGACCCTACTCAGTTCTTTCTGGTGATAGCAGGAACCTCTGGCATTCCAGCATCTGGCCCTGGGTTTTTTCCTTGGCATGTCCCCAAGATCAGCTGTCAGGAAGGTAGCCCACTTGGTGCCTTGGAATTGGGTGGAAGGATTCCTGCAACCTGACTCCTGCTGTTCTAGGCTGGATCACAGGGTCCTGGTCAGAGGAGGACATTCCTGTTTGCTGAGCTGCTTGCTCTCCATCTCTGGCAGGACTATGTTCTCACCATGGGGTCTGACCTCACTCTAGCCACACCCTGGCTTCCAGAAACCTGCTTCCTAATGGGAGAATGGTAGATGCTGGGAAGAGGGAGGAACCAGGTTGGAATGAGCAGGATTACCAGCACCTAATACAAGGCCTGGGCCACTAGTGCTTATGTGATCCTACCAGCAGGGTGCCTTGCTTCTGTAGGCCCAGTTTTCTCATTTGTAAAACAGATTACAAAAAGGATCCAGCTTGTTTTTTGTCACTTTATAACTATTATTAGTAGAGGAAAACATGAATTTCCCTCTAGCCCTTGTATAGCTCCTTTAGCATTTCCCCTTTTCTGCTACTCCAGTGAGTTTTCTTATTCAACCCCAGGAGCACCAGGCTCCCCTGTAGCAGACAAGGTGGACCCTGCCAAGGGGCGCAGAATGGGCAAAAGCCAAGGGATGTGTGCCAGCTCACATCTCCAGCCTTCCCCAACTGGACAAATGCCACTGGTGGCTTTTTCCAAACTGCCTTTACAGCCAGTGGCCCCTTTCCTCTCACCTGCCAGGACCTGCATTTCTATTTCTGTTTTGAAAGCCTCAGGGAAGTGGACTAGAATAATTAATGATTGATTCTCAGGCACAGCCACCAGGAGGCCCCAGGGCAGGCTGCTGGCCATTTCCCCAAAGTGTGAGGACAGAGTAGAAATCCCATGAGGCCATGGCAGGATCAGGCTTGTTGGGGAAGGGGGGAGAGTGGTGAGAAGACTCAGGGTGCTCAGAGAACGGCTACTCTCTGCAAACTAAAGCCATGAGGCTTGCAGAATGAAGCAGGCCACAGCACTGGCCTCTGTTTCTGCTAGGATCTCTGCTTCCTTTTAGGTGGAAGGACATTTACTGTCCTCTCACAGCAGCCCCTGCATCACCACAACCCTGCTCTTACAAGTGCAGGCTCACTGGCTCCTCCTTCATCTTGAGGTTCTCACCCAGGAGGCTTTTGAAAACCTCATCACCTTTGGGGGAAGGATTAAAGGAACCGATGTCTACTGAAAAATGCTAGAGGAGTTTTAACTCTGCCCTTCTTGGGCACATTGCCTCTGCCTTTGTTGTCTAACAATAATTAACTTTTGTACCTAGCTGGTTTTCAAAGGGCTTTCACATTTGTAAGTCTATTCATCCTCAAACAAAGTGCAAGGTAGGCCTACCCTTTCTCTCTACTTCACTGCATCTCAGAAAAGGAAACTGAGGCTCAGAGAGAAGAAATGGTCCCATTTCACACAATAAGGCCTGGAACACTCACTTTCTAATTCAGAGCGGAGAATGCTCTTCTTTCTAAAGGATGCATTTTGGTGCAGGAATGCTTATGAAGTAAGGGGAGATTGGCTGTTAGGGCGGGGACCCTTATGCCTTCCTGCCCTCCAGGAAGACTGCACAGGAACCTTCCGGGCTTCCATATCAAAAGGGAAGATGAGGTTCCAGGTCTCCTCAGCTATGGTACTTGGGGTACTGCTAAAAGTATGCTGGAGAAAGTATGAAGGGTGGGTTGCCTAAGCCAGCAGGCACCAGGATTCCACCCATATAATCAAACACCCACATTCATGCAATACTCAGCTGAAACTCTGGGCTACTTTTGAAGAACCCCAAACCTCTCAGCTCCAATCAGGTAGTGTGACTAACTCCACCTGGTTTGCCAGGAGTGCCCCAGTTTAGTGTTGAAGACCTCACAGTCGGGAACATTCAGAAAATTCATTACCCTACTATCAGCACCAAGGTGCCAAAAAACCATTTTTGAAAGTGCACCAGATCAATGTTGCATTAAAGTCCCAGAATATTATGTAAACTCAAAAAGTTACCAATTGTTGCGTAGGATTGTCACATTCACCTGGAATGAATGGAAGGTTAAGCCTAAACGAATATTTGTTTCTACAAACACTGAAATATATGGCCAGATTTCTCAAAATTTTAGAAGCCAACCACCATTATTCGTTATTGCATTTTAATACTGGCAACAAATTGAATTTTCTCGGGAAAACACAGAATATAGAACTTGTAAAAGCAAGGAAGCAAGCAAGCCAGGTGGTGGTGGCAAGAAAACACTTTTAACCCCAGCATTTGGGAGGCAGAGGCAGAGGCAGGTAGATCTCTGAGTTTGAGGCCAGCCTGTCTGCAGAGAGAGAGTTCTAGGACAGCCAGGGTTACACAGAGAAACCATGTCCCCAAAACCCCAAACCCCAAACCAAAACCAAAAACTTGTAACTGGGCTTAAACCACAGGTTGCTGATTGCCAACCCTGGGGAAAAAGTTTAACATGCACCCAGCTGAAGAGGAATAGGTGGGGGTAGGGTGTGGGCAGTATTGGCATTTTATAAGGAACTCTTTAATTTCTTACTGAACTGAAAGTCAAGATGTCAATATAATTTGAAATTTTAACTAAAGTCAAATTAAAGGGTTAAAGAAAAGGTCTTAGTAAACACATGCCTTTCAACCTTTTTCTTTCCAAAAGAGGAGACTGGCACTAGAGAGGCTATAGTTAGGCACCTGGGAACTGTTAAATGGTAGTTCTTCTTCTGCCTAGGTTGCAGAGAACCAGGAAGTGCAAAGGGATCAGGGTCTGATTTCCAGATGTAATTAGAAAACAGGACATGGTGTTCTTACTACTGATTGGTTCTAGAAGATCAGCCTTGCTCAGTGTCCTCCTGGCCATCTATGTCACCTGCAGCCTGACGCAGGCCCTTGAGGCCTGTGGGCCTGTTCTTCCTTGATAAGTGGCTAAGAGCAGGTGCACATGGCAGTCTCATATTAGAATATTGTAATAGCTTGCTGTCGGCCTACATGTGGAAGGAAATAAGACTGTTTTGTTGGTCAGTAAAAAAGAGTATTGGTCAAAACAGATGCATTGGCTTTAATGGTTATTAGACCTTTGGCTTCGAGGGAACTTCTGAGGTTTTCAAAATTGTGTGGGCAAGGCTTCTCAGGCAGCCTGGAGTACTGCCTCCTGGAGGTGGGGGGCAGACTGTGACCTCTACTGTGGCTTGCTCACCCCATAGCTTTCCCCAGTGGCAGGGAAAAAGGGGGCTGCATAATAGCCCATAGGGTCTTTAGGTCCTATATCAATATCCATTTCGGTCCCGACACACTTGAATCTTCTCTTCCCGAGAGGATAGCATAGTAGAGTCAGAGGATCTGGGCCTTGCCAAACTACAGAGCAGTCTTAAATAATGACACAGAAGCATTTAAGACAATAATGCACTAGGTGCTTTCATTTAGAACCCTTTAATGATGTGGAAGATTCATTTACAGTCACACGTTTTCTTTCTTTTCACACAATGACTAAATTTCTCCTAAATTGAGATATGAGAAAGGACAGATAGGTGGTGAAGTTCTTTCTTTTTAATTAAAATAGTTGTGAGTTTTCATGCACAGGTGCACACATACATCCCCTGAACATCCCAGTGTCCTCTCCCCCCTGTCCTGGCTCCCTCCTCATTCCAGCACTTCATTCTGTCCCTCAAGGCAGAACAGTCCCTCCTGCCCCACAGGGCTGTCCTTTCAGCTGTAATCCTAAATCCAGAGATCTAGTCCGAGATTGCTGGTGGGGAGGGGGGCATGACGCACTGGCCTGTAGGTTCTCCAGAACATTTGCTCCCACATGGTCACAATGTCCCCTTGTACAATGATTCCGTGTCCAAAAGAATGACTATGAAGAAGGAAGTGGCACCCAATGGTACCTCTTATTCCTACTCAAAGGATACCTTCTCAGATACAGAAACTACTGGTTCCTGTATCATTGCCACCGGACAGCCCAAACATGCCCTTTCCTAGGGCACAGGATAAGGTGGCTTTCTTTAAACTCATCTCCCAAGTTCCTAAATCCAAAGAATGAAAAACAACTGAACTGATGGCTACACAGTGGGAAGAGAGAAAAGTCCCTATGACCTTACAGGAACCCACAATTTCCTTAACCTAGTAGGGCCTTACTTAGTCTCTATGGCCCAAAGTGGTCTGCTGTTGATCAGGCATCTGCTTTAGAGAGGGCCGCAATGGCAAGTAAGGCCATCTTGCTGCCGATGAACGGACTTCTTCTACTGAAAGACCTATGCCCTCAGACCGAGTTCTCACCCAGAAAAGAAAAGGCCTCTTTCCCACAGAGCAGGGCCAGAGGAGGGTTGCAGGGTATCATAGAGCGACCTTGAGCTCACTCTGGTGGTCAGCAACCCCAACAGTTTCCAAAGAATCAAATCCTCAGGCCCTGAGGCTTTCATCTTCCACTCCCCCAGTACTTCCTGGCCTGCTGAGTTAGGACTCTGTGCTGCCCTCTCTTCTCTCCGCTGGAAACAGAAGCTCCAGAGAATGTTTCTAACTCCTGAGTCCACTCAGCCATGTCCCCCTTGCAAAATCCTCCCCTTCCCTCACCCCCCTGCACCCAGCCAGCCAATAGGCGGCCTGAGAGCCTCGCCAGACATATCTCCCAGGGCCTCGGCGGGATAAAACTGGTTGGCGATGCCAGGTGGATGGGAGCAAACTTCAGAAGGAGGAAGAGACGCCTGGGTCCTGGGCACCCTCAGGGGCAGACCCAGGCAGAAAGGGCCTGAGGTCAGCCGGCCAGGTATGTAGCCTAGGGGCTAGAAGGGAACTGGTTGGGAAACAGCTGGCCCGTGAGAAAGGAGAGGGTCCCAAGAAGACTAGCAGCCTTTTCCCTGTCCAGTTAAGTGGGATGAAGCAGGAGTAGTGGAGGGACAGGGTACCTGAGCTGAGTTTGGGGCTTCCTCGGTGCACTCCTAGCCATGGATCCTCCCAACAGCCATTTTCGCTAGGCCAGGCAGAGGGCTGGCCTCACTTCACCACAAAATTCCCTACTCCTGGCACTCAGTGGGACTCGAAAGACCTGACTTGGGGAGGGGATGTGGATGTGGGGTTGGGGCCTCTAGTCTCATGCCCTTTGCCCTGGGTCTATATGCAGGGTAGCTGCGTGGCAGCCGGCGGCCGCCAGGACCTGCGTAAGAAAGCCGTTCCGCGGGCTGTGAGCGACTCCCTCGGCGATGCCTCACAACTCAATCCGATCCGGTAAGGACAGCGGAGGGTCCAGGACCCCCGAGCCCTCGCGCCTCTGTGCGTTGGTGTGTGCTCTTGAGCGGGTAGGGTGAAAGAGCTCACGCTCCAGGCTGGCGGGACCCACTTGTCCAGGCTGGCAGGACCCACCTGTGTGGGGACACAGCTTGGGGAGCCTCGGGCCTGGTTCTCCACTGGGGACTGCCTGCTGTTCAGTTCTTGGGTCTCCTTCTGTCCGACAGATCTGTCCTTCTGCCTTGGTTTCTGAGAATTACCGGGATCAGTGAGTTTTTGTGGGGTCACAAGGATTGTCCTTTTGCACCCCACAACCATCTTCCATAATCTATTAGGGTGGACATCCTGCACGCTCCCAGCCATTAGCCCAACTAGATTCTAGACTGTCAGCAACCTCTAATCCTTGGTCTCTGGGTGCAAGCAGTTCTTCCCAAGACCACCCAAGGGTGCCTGCCGAGTCAACCCCCCCCCCATCTCCGTATGTTTCAGCCCAAGGGAAAAGGAGTCTGGGGTCTGGGAACGGTGGTCCACTGGATTCTTTCCTATCTGGCTTGAGCCAGGTGGGAACCCATGCTCAGGGTTTCCACTGGCCTAGACTATGCGGCCGCCAGAAGATCCCAATTTTCTTCCCCACCTGCGCCCCAGCCCAGGGCCTTCAAAAGCTCCCTAGCTTCCTGCAGCTGTGCCTGCTCTGCCTGCTAGCGGCCCGGGCCAGGGTGTATCGGGGAAGGAACCCTAGGGTCCAGGCTGGCGAGCGCGGTGGACGCCCGCCACCCAGTCGCACGGCCAGGGGCGGACAGCTGGCGGAGGCGCGACTCCGGCCGGCGTGATGGATGGAGCCAGGTCGGGCGCGAGGAAAGCGATTTATGGGGCCAGGGCGCGTCGCGATCGATCTGGGCCAGCCAAGTGAGAGGAAATCAATACTTCAGATGAATTCTCTGCGAATATGAAGTCGCGCTTAGCAAACGGGGCATTTGTTATAATAAGGAGGGTCGGACCCCGCGCGCCGCGTGCGGGTGAGATCTCTATTTAGCCGCCAGGGTCGGACCGTTTGGCGCAGTCCCTACTTGGAGGGCCCAGACCACACTGGAAAGGACACCCACCAAACCTCCCGGGGCGCGGAAAGGTTTCCTAACCCTTTCTCTGTAAAACACAGTTGGGGGTTTAGTAGGGTGTTCACCCCTACCCTCTGCCCGGCTCCCGAAAATAGGACCCCTGCGGTCTGAGTTGCCCTGGCCAGCCAGCTCAGGGGCTGGAGACATCCCAGCATTTCCTTAGCGCCACTAGTGGAGCTGCCTGGTCCCCCTGATCTGGCTGCTCCCAGCGCGCCACTATGCCACTTGCTAAGGCCAGGGCAAGATTTCAGCCCCTTAGTTTTTAGTCAAACTAGTGTATGTATCGCCCCCGCCCCTGGAGCTGAGCGGTTTTCCAGGCCTAGCGGGTCTCAGATGTGGCTGCAGCTAACCTCCCTGGCTAGGCTTTTGGCGTTTCGGGTTTTCTGGGCTTCGACCTCCTCCTGACGAGAGTGAGGACTCACAGACCTCAAATTCACGAGTACGAGCGAGACTCTTCTTAAACGCTGCTGCTTAAGAAATAAGAGTGTCATAATTTCTCCAGATTGGCTTATTTTCGTTCTAAAAACACTCATAGAATACACGAAAATAAAAGAAGAAAGACAAAAGGCAAAATTCTCAATCAACAACTGTTCCAATTGCTGAAAGGCACTTTCCCTATCAGTTCAGATGAGCTCACCCTTGGGTTTGAGTGTTTCCCCGGCGGTCTCCGGGCCCCACCAGGTAGTTTTCTGTCTGAAGAGCATCTTCTTCCTCCTCCAAACAAAAGAAGAAATAAAATCGCGAAGGAGGGGGAAGGGAGACTCTCTCCATCCAGGCACTATGATTTTTAAAAAGATGAAAAATACCTAAAGGAACCCCAATAGTTTAAATCTGCCCCGCATTTTCCTGCTGATCCCTGTGTATGCAAAGCTGAGCCAGAGATGCTCTGTTGCCGACCGCGTATTTGACGCCGTGTCCCCTGTGTAGAGAGGAATTCGGAGAAGACCCTTCTTGGTTTTTGAAAAGCCCATTCTTTAGGTTTAGCGGCTGGCCCACAAGTCCGCTGGCATCCCAATTTCTGCCTGCGGTTGTATGTGGAGTCTGAGGGTGTGCGTTTTCTGTGGAGCAGACTCCAGAGCGCAAGAGTCCTCTCCCGGGTTTGCGTCGGAACCAGGCCAGGTTCCCGTGGTTCAGCCATCCCCGCTGCCCCAGCAAGTTTCCTTCACACTAGTGCCCAGACTGAGGCGGCTCACCCTTCACCCACCACTTCACCCTTCATCCTGGGCTAATCTGGTCTTGCAGAAAGGTCCTAACATCTTCACAACTTTATTCTCAAGGATGGTTTCTGCTGTGAGTGAATTATTTCGACGTCTGTAGGTTAGCGATGTGCCGAGCGATCTGTACGTAAATCCGCAGAAATTTTTTGTTCTTTTTTTTTTTTTTGCATGGGGGACAAAATTCTCTAAAAGCTTAAGAAATTATTTTAAAAGATACGTGAGAAATGGTCGGGGCCGCTTAAATATAAAAATGTAAATAATACTGTGTCCATGAAGAAGTTTGGTTAAAAAAAGCAAGCAGATTGTAATTAATAGTAATATTCAAAAACTCGTGGAGAGCCTGTCCCTCCGTTCTTCCTGAAAACCTGTCATTCTAGTGGCAGATGAGAAGATCAAAGGGAAAGAACGCATCTAAGTTGCTGTCAAACACCAAAAAAACCGGTGCCTCTTGGGAAAGAGGTTAAAAAAAAATTCAACTGGAAAGGATCTAGTTCTTTCCGGGTTTCTTGTCCGGCTTGGGGGAGGGGGGGGGGGAGAAAAAGAAAAAAAAAAGGTTTTCTTGGGAGGTGAACCGGTGTCCGGTGTCCGGGAATATAAAGAGGTATTGGGGTCCCTCAATTCATCCTTGTTTCAGGACGGTTTATCTTCCCACCCTCTGCAAGTTAATTAGGAGATAATTTAGTTGCCTTGTGAATTAGTTTTAAGATAAGTATCTTTTCAAGCGTTGTCACTTTAATTGCCCTACTGATTGATAAGAAGTAATTATTTCTAATTGACACTTTTTTGATGTCTATTGGGAGCATTTATTTGAGACTTTTTGAAGTAAAAGGAAAGTTAATTAATTTTATCAATATACATCCAAAAGGACTTTGACATTTTTTTTCCTGAACAGGACAAAGGAAATGAACGAAACAAAATAAAAAGCAATACTATGGAATTTTAATTATTAAGAATCATTTGGGTTCAAAGGAGATCATCTATTAATATAACAAATCAAGACATTTTATGATAGCCTCAAATGTCCAATTTCAGTGAGTGCGACTAGTTTGGTCACACATTTCCCATGGGTGTATTTATCAGGCCTTTGTGCACTTACTTCATTTTGGATCAGGTTCCCTCTGCTTTGTAGTTGGGAGTTTTTAATTTTGTTTTGTGTTGTTTTTTTAATCAATGAAACTTAGAATGCTCAGATAAATGAGCATTGGAATGCTTAGAATGAGCAGATAAAATCTGTTTTTGTTTGTTTGTTTGTTAAGAGGTAATTGTAAGTATGATTTACTAACAGTCATTCTTGCTCTCTGTAATTATTGATGGAGCTGGGTATAAAGGTGAAACTTTACTTATGGTGGATGATATGCTGTCTCATGCCTAAACTTTGGAGTAAACAGTTTAATCATTGACCTTCAGAACATTTTACTGTGAGAGAGAAAAAGACAGAGAAGAAAAAAGAAAAGGAAAAGAAAATAGAAAGAGGAGGGAGATGGGGGAGAGGGAGAGAAGGAGGTATCTGGAAGTGATAAAAGTACAGCATTTACTTTGGGAAGAAGGTGCCCAGTGCAGCAGACTTGGATCTTTGATTTAAAAGAATTGAAATCCTAATGTCAGAACACATTCTTTTTAACATAAAATCTGTGCCACAGCCCCTGAAGCATCCCTAAATACTGCCCCAAACTCCCCATTTCGATGCTTAAAAGGAGGCAAACTCTCAGGCAGCCAACTGGTTAGGACATTGGGCATCTAGCTATCAAAGTTTGGATTTGAAAAATCTATGAAAAGAAAATCAACAAAACGTACATTTTGTTCTCGGAAACTACAAAAAGATTGGGTGCTGTTTTTATTTTGTTCTGAAGGCCCCATCTATACCCGTGCATGCATCTCATAGGCAGACATAAGAAGATATTAAGAAGATATTCTTGAATTAACCCAAATCTTTCTCCTCATTCCCTCTCTTTCCTCTCTCTTCACACACACACACACACACACACACGCACGCACACACACACACACACACACACGCGCACAGGCACGCATGCACGCGCACACACACGCACACACACAGGCACACAATTGTGCACTTCAGGAAGACAGGAATATAATCATGTAAAATATGCTTATGTCAGGGTAATTCCAGCCAGTGTCTTTTCCAATAATTTATGTGAAAAACAAAATCTTGTGTGGTTTTAATTCTGTTTCTCCAAGATTACGTCGAGCTGGAAGAATGAGGAAACATTTCAAATGAAAATGAAATGTAAGGCGTACAAACAGCAGATAATATCACATACCAACCTCACTATTAGTGAAACTGGAAAAATATATAAATAATGCAAAAAAATTAGCAAGGGAGAGTTTAGTAATGGAAAATTCCCCTGCAATTAAATGAAACAGTAATTTAGTGGAGATATGCCTGAATGAATTAGCATTTATTAATTGGCTTTCATAAAAACAATGTGTGTGTGTGTGCACACATGCACACATTTGCACATACACACATACAGGGTAGTGTAGAAATTATAGATTCCCTTCAGGAGAAGTCACTCAAACGTTCTTATCAAATTATGTTCTTATCACATCCTCTCTTGTGTGCATGAAAAATTCCAATTTTCTCTCTGGCAAATTTCACCTGCACACAGAGAGCTTTCAGTAAGGGGAACCCCTTCTAGAGCAGAAAGAATGAAGCTGCTCCCCCTCTTTTATTAGTACATTTCTAAACATGAAACCAAGGGGGCACACACTGGTATAGTTGGCTCCACTTTGCTTAGGAACATCCAAACAAGGTCTGAAAAGGTGACTGCCTACTCTGGGACACAGCTAACCAAGGTAGAGAAGGCTGCTTTGTGGTTTCTGTCCTTATTCAGAAAGCTAGAATGTCCTCCCTGGTTTAGGCAGGAACTATAGTTTGTAGTGTCAGCAAGGAGCGTGCCAGAGTTGACTGACTTGGATGTGAGTACTTTCGCTCAGCAGATAGCCTGTTCTTCATTCAGCTCTAAGCATTTTAAAGCCACTCTATCAGTCCAAGAAGTGCCAGGGTTGCTGAGCTGCGAAGCTTTGAGTTTTGAGAATCTGAGAATAAGAGAGCCAAAAGATAAAAGAAACAATTGTGTTGGCGAGAAGAAGAGGGAGAGGGAGAGGGAGGGGGAGGGGAGGGGGAGGGGGAGGGAGGGAGAG
>CAJQZJ010031933.1:11059736-11097384 GCA_907164525.1 Lophiomys imhausi
TTCTTCTTCTTCTTCTTCTTCTTCTTCTTCTTCTTCTTCTTCTTCTTCTTCTTCTTCTTTTTTAAAGAGACTTAAGTAGCTCAGAGAGCAGAGGTAGCATGAACTTCTGATGCTCCCACCACCTCTACCTCTTGAATATTAGGATTTCAAGCATGAGCCACAACAACTGGATTATAAGGTTCTGGGGATCAAACCTGAAGATTCCTGCATACCAGATGAACATCTAAAAACTGAACTACATCATTAGCCATAGTAAAAAAAATCTTTTCCATATTATGACCACCAGGGATTGGAGTGTCTAGGACACATTTCCAGATATCTCATTGTTTTAGCAGATCTTCCAAGATTTTAAATGGGTGACTTGAAACCCAGAACTGAAACCTTGTTCTTTCAGTTTTAGATTTACAAGAGCTCTTTTCAGATTTAGAAGAGCTCTCTTCATATTCCACTTAGACAGAACAGTGGGCTCATCCCACAGGGGTGCTGAGATGAAATAAAAGGATACTTGGAAAATGTAACTAAGATCACCACAGCCACTGTTAGTTGTTACACTGCCATAGCTAGAAACCCATTTCTTGCTTCATTTTACAAGAAAATCCAGTAGTAGCAGGAGCACTGAGCTTTTAATACAATGAACTGTCTGTGGACTACAGGTTGGAATCCAGAACATTCTAGGGCAGTGAGTTCTCAACCCCTTCGACAAGCCTCTATCTCCAAAAAAATTTGCATTACAACTTATAACAGTAGCAAAATTACAGTTATGAAGTGGCAAAAAAGTAATTTAATGGTTGTGGGGAGGGTCACCACAACAGGGGGACTGTATTAAAGGGCGTCAGCATTAGGAAGGTTGAGAACCACTGCTCTAGGGCTTTAATGGAACCTGCCTGAGAGCCCCTGTGGGTTTGCAGTTATGCTGCGTATGCAGCAAAGACAGGACACGCAAACACTTGCCTTGGAAACTTGTTTTTAGCACAGACCCATACCACTTAGTTTTTAGCAACTAAAAATCATCAGTTTTCTGATGTCTTCTCTTCTCTTCCCACCTCCTTCTCCATCCACCTCCATCGTGCATTTCCTGCTTTATGTAGTAATAATCCAATTTGAGCCTGATGGCAAACCCAGGTTGACATTTAAGTCGTAGTAACTGAGCACGAATCACTGACTTCAGTTCTGCTTTGCTACTTCATCCTAACACTGACTCTGTTCTTGAGACACCTCAAAATAGAGGTGGCAATTGTGGGTGGCCTGTCCATACTCACAGACCCTTCTTGTGATGAGCATTTGATTTTGGCTCTGAGGTGGAGGAAAGGAGGAGGATGTAGACAAGAAGCAGTGTTAGCATCAACCTGGAAAGCAGTTGGAATCTGAGAGCCAGCAGTGTATTTCACTTAACCAGCCTCCCTGAAATACCACCTACCATGTTTAGAGCACCATACCAGCATTGGTAGCAGTTGTGGCCAGGACAAAAAAAAAAAAAAAAGGCCGTGAATGGCTAGGCTTTCATCATGAACCTACTCAGGGCAGGAAAATGGAATCTTCTGAATCCTTTTAAAGGGATGGACCCGTAGAACCAGGATTGGAGGCATAGCAGCCGCCAAAACAGTTCAGGGGCAGGACAAGGACAAACACTGACAAACAGGTCAGTTGGGAGCACCAGGAAGCTGAGGTCATTCATCTTGAACAGTCATCAGAGAGAGATCACACCATAGTGGTTGACATAAACCTCTTGTGGCCATGTGTGGTCTGTAGATCCCTGAGGCATTCTGCTCCAGAAGGGAGCCTGGGTAGGATCAGCAAGCTCCAGGGAAGTCTACATTGGAGTTTCATCTCCATATGGTTGGATACCTCAAAATGAGACAGAATTATAGGTGCCAGTATCATGGACAGATGCTCACTTCTTCAGAGCTAAAATCCTAGGCTCTATCAGCTGGAAGGGGTCCTTTGCCTGGGAATACCCGAGGTTCAGTGGCACATCTGGCTCCTGCCAAGGCTTCACTTTTTGATTCCATCTCTCTAGAAGTTATTCTCTGTATGATGCAATGTAGACACAATTGTCCCAGCCTCTGACTGACTGCAGACTATTTTTTCTACATTTGTCAATCTGCCCCACACAAGCAGCACCTATCTTGAGCCCAGAGAACCTAAGTTTCCGTTTGGTAGAGGATAAAAGGGGTTCCTAAAAGGCTGGTCTCTATGGTCATGCATGCCTAGTTTTGAAGCGCTTCCCAGCTGCTTATACTGTGTGAGCTCAGGAGTTCTTTATTTTGTCAATCACGTGGGACTCACTGGTCCTGCCTCAGAGGGTTGACATCCTGTGTGTGTGAAGCACTTGCTGCCCAAATCTGAACTATCTATCCTCAGCACACCCACCACCTCTTGTAAAGTTTTTCACGATCCTCTGTTCTCCCCCAGTTCCCCAAGAAATCTTAGTGCTGTGTTTTTTATGGCTGTTTGTAGTCTGCTTTGCATGGGGATATTTATGTTTTGTGGCTCCTACATTCTAGGCTTGAGCTACTTCAGGGTCTGCCAGGCAGACAGCTCCACACAACTCCAAGAGCATCATAGGATTTAACAACACTAAAGTCGCAACTTGCTCCAGAAGTGTTAAGGTCAAGGGGAGTCACAGATGAGGCCCTGTCGTCACCTTGTACTGACAGGAGACTATGGGTTTGTATTCTGGATCCAGGCCCTACAGTCCTTGTGGCAGATCAGGGACCTCTTCTCAAAAGCCAGAAGTGTCTCAATGACTTGTACACCCTAAAGTGTGTGAGGGTGGATTAGAGGCTCTAAGATCACACACACACACACACACACACACACACACACACACACACACAAACACACACACACACACACACAGAGAGAGAGAGAGAGTTTGTGTGTGTGTGTGTGTGTGTGTGTGTGTGTGTGCTGTTTGTGGCCTGTTCTGAGTGAGCAGGATTTAGAAAATGGGAAGAAAGTCCTCCCTCACAGGCTGAAGACCAGTGAGAGCTGCTGAGACACACCTAGATGCACACATTAATTCTCTCTCTCTCTCTCTCTCTCTCTTTCACACACACACACACACACACACACACACACACACACACACACACACCCCTGATAGTCATACCTAATACACAGACACACATATACAACCAGGCCTGGAACTAGAAGAGAGGTATAAAGATGTGCAAGCCACTTTCTTGTGGGCTCATGCAAGGGTATGGGCGGTTCTGAGAATGAGTGAATGGCTACTTAAATTTGTAGTCTGGATACCTAGCCATTTTCAGTTTAGTCCTCTGTCTTGTATACACACACTCATCGATATACTACACATACTGGCAGATACAAGTTTACATGCAGACATGTACTCCTTTCCTTCTTTGTCTTTTTTTTTTTTCCAGACAGAGTTTCTTTGTATATCTCTGGCTATCTTGGACTCACTTTGTAAACCAGGATAGCCTTGAACTCACAGAGCTCTTCCTGTCTCTGCCTCTGGGATTTAAGGCCAGTGCTACCATACTGGGCAATTACAGATAGCCGGGAACTGCCACTTAGGTGCTGGGATTTGAACCCGGGTCCTTTGGAAGAGCAGTCGGTGCTCTTAACCTCTGAACCATCTCTCCAGCCCATGTACTACTTCCTTAAACACATAAACACACTGGAAATAAGACTTAACAGTGCTTAGTAATGGTACTAGGACTAAAGGTGATAAATGGGACAGAAAAGTCCCTCTGCATTCAGAGGCCTCTCGAGACTCAGCTATGAAGTTACAGGTTAACTGGTTCTGTCTTGGTTGAATCCACAGTTGCAAGGAAGTGATAATAGACTTTGAGTGGGAAAGTAGAACCAAGCTACCAGAGTCTCTGTTCTGCATTGTGGGGTCATTGATGCATAGGGAAAAACCTAAATATTGGGTTTGTAGTTTATGGTTTCAGATCTGAGCAGAGGAATATGGTGTATCCAGCCATTTCCTGCTTCCCTGACCCCAGTCCCTTATGAAGTTAAAGAACATGGATGGTCACGGAGGTTCAGTAGACACTCTTGGGTTCAGCATTATTTTCGTCAGCTGAGGCTCAGGGACAGCTGATCATTTGCTGGTAGCAACTAGGTCCCTGGGGTTCATGGTGGATCTTCCTTGATCTGGATAAAGTCACCAGTGGTAATTTCCAAAGGACTTACCCTTTGAAGAATACAGCTTTCTTGTGTCCTGAGAATGAAGCATTGAGGTGCATTGTTCAGGGTGGGTCCTCTACTCAGAAGAGATCATCATCCCTAACACTCTGCTCTGGTTTAGAATTCTGGAGCAGCTCTTCCTCTTGGGGCCCTTTACATTTGTCCTAAGCCCAGTGTATGGCCTCAGCCAAGCTTACACAGGTGCTAAAACCTGAAAAGGAACCGGGACAGTTAACAAAGACATGATCGTATGAGACCAAGCTTGTCGCAACGCCCACAGGAGCAGTGTTTACGCTTATGGCAAACAATGTGGTTTACTCAGTGAACAAATAGTTACCGCTTTTAGTATAAGTGTGTGATTCTCAAACAACATTTTCTTTCGGGTGAGCAGAAGTGCACATCCATACAGTAAAGCCTAAGGTAATAGGAAAGTAGGAAGCAGTGCATTTGTAGACAAAAATACCTTCAAGTTGAAGGTGTAAGTTTTCCTACTTATGAACTATTCTTTGAGACCCAGGTTCTAGGATCTGATTCTTGTCAAGCTCACAGCTTCAAGGTGTTTGTTACCTAACAATCTGACCATCCTGATGTAATACTTGTCAGAGTAGCTGGTATTGGTGTGAAGGGGAGCTTGTCTGATGTCCACATAGAGGTTAAACATGAAACAATGGGATCCGTGTGCCGCTGTCCATCAGAGGGCATCTCTGGGAATTGCTTTAACTTTTCCTAACAAAGCCTCTCTTTCCAGATACATGATACAGTTCATGTATGTTGGGCACTTAAGGAACCCAGGTGCTTTGAAACAGATGACTACTAGAGCTCCCCAGGCATGCACCCACTCACCCATTACAGCTGTGCAGGCTGCCGTGGTCTCATTCCCTCAGCTCCCCTTATAAACACCTGTCTTAGTTTTGTTTCTCATCACTGTGATAAAATATCACAACGAAAGCAGCTTAAAGGAGAAAGGGCTTGCTTGCCCTCACAGTTCCATTGCAAGGAAGTCAAGGGGCAGCAGTTTGTAGTTGTAAGTCACATGACGTCCACAGTCAAGAGCAAAGAGCATGCCTGTTAACGCATGCCTGTTAGTATTCAGCCTACATTCTCCACTCATACAGTCCGGAATCCAGGAAATGGTGCCACTTGTTAGTCGGGTGAGTGTCCCAGCTCAGTTAATATAAAGGAGACACCTGAACCCTTTCACAAAGACAAGCCCACAGGCCAAACTAACCTAGAGAATTCCTTCTTGAAGCTCTCTTCCCAAGTGATTCTAGATTGTGGCAAGTTGAGAATTTAAACTAATCATCACAATACCAGAGGCCAGCATGCCACTCCTTGAGATTTCCTCGGAAGGTCTTGTTATCCCTGAAGAGACTCTCCTAGAAACCCATAGATATTGTGATTTCTTTCTGGATTGCAGCTGTCCAGATATTGTGATTTCTTTCTGGAATGCAGCTGTCCAGATATTGTGATTTCTTTCTGGATTGCAGCTGTCCAGATATTGTGATTTCTTTCTGGATTGCAGCTGTCCAGATATTGTGATTTCTTTCTGGATTGCAGCTGTCCAGATATTGTGATGTCTTTCTGGATTGCAGCTGTCCAGATATTGTGATTTCTTTCTGGATTGCAGCTGTCCAGATATTGTGATTTCTTTCTGGATTGCAGCTGTCCATTCTCCCATGGGAGCCTCTTACTGGCCCATTACTCTGCCGGCTAAGTGCTCAATCAGCACCCTGCATCTCAGGTTTGCTTCCAGCTCCTATAAAAGCGTCTCCACACCTACTCACTCTCTAACTCCAACACCTGTCCCCCTCTGCATTGCTCCCTTGGCTGCCCAGGGCAAGCTCTGCAAATCCAGCCTCTTGATGATGAAGCATTGAGGAGAGAACCCTAACTCTAACCCAACCCTTACCCTAAGCCAACCCTAACCTGTTGCCACAGACAGTATTCTCAAGACTGGATACCTCTTCCATCATGCTGACATTCCAGAGACAGAAAAGCAAAGTGGACTTTCATCTACAGCCACAGCAAGGAGAGGATTCAGACCAGACAACCCAAAATGCTGAGCAAGGGGAGGAGGATAGGGGCTAAGCTGTGACTAGTGAGTATAGCTGAGGGAGGCCAGGGGTGAAGTCAGTCTCACAAGGTAGCCCAAGCAGAAGTGGGGAATTCTAGGGTGTGTGCCCTTTTGAAAGAGCTAGCAATGTGAAGATGAAAGACGGATGTTGTCCAGAGCAGCTTTGTGGAACTTTAAAAAGCCGGGCTGGGATATTCATTCTAGCCCTACCTTCAGAAAGTCTGCTTACAGAGCATTTGTCTGACCTGTTCATAAAACTTCCGTCCTGCCTGGCTAACTTCACGTTTCCATGTTTGGCACTTCTCAGGTACTTTTCCCTGCCTCTCTTGCCAGAATCTGTTAGACTGTGTGATGTGTTTATTAAGGGAACAGCTGTGGCAATAAGTTTTGATAGCTAGATTATTCACATTATCAAAATGTTTTGATTTCTGTCTCTTCTGGCTCCATTCCAGAGAAACTTAGCTTGGTGATTTTCCTAAATAATCTTGGATCCTTGTTTGTACTTTCTTTTAATCCAATCATTAACAGTTTTTTGTTTAAGTCCACTGTTAGTATAGGATCTGAGAAGACTCCCTACCACCCTGCTCACCGCAGTTCCCAGTATTTCTATATGCAAACCCATGTTTCAGCAAACTAGTCATTGTTTACAAAAAACACATTTACATTCCCACTTGTGGACCTTTGTCCATTCAGTGCCAGCTCCCTGGTCACCATCCCTCCTCCCACAAAACCTTGTTTAAGTTCCACCCCTGTCAATGAGACTCTCTCAGATACCCTCAACCTTTAGTCACTGTCCTGGCTGACTTCCCATTTCATATGCTTTGGTCCCCTCACCATTACTCAGCTCCCGATACCAACAACATCGTTTAGCTTTTTATTGTGGAGTCTTGTCTCTGAGATAGCTGAAAGTAAAAGTCCTTTCAAACCTTTCAGTTGCTCAACATGTAGAACAGATCCTCTATGGAGGGAGGACCCTGTGGATATCTGTGTGGGTAACTTCCACTTAATTCTCCAATAATATGTCTTATTGTTTTAGTTAGTGACCAAAGTTTTTCCAGTGTGAAGCATACCTGATTCTTTCCACATGATATGATGTAATTATGTTTCAATTTTCTTTATAATAAATGACAACCAAGAGACTGAGGAAACAAGGAATGCAGCTTTCGGGAGAACCTGCTGCAGCTACCAAAGATGGAGCTGCCCCCCTTGCACACCTCCTCGGCTCTGGGGAAGTGAGGTCACATTCCTGCCTTCCTCATCACGGTGGACTATATCTTCTAACTGTGAGCCAAAATAAACCATTCTTGTGGTTTTTTTTTTTCACAGCAGTGAAATAAAATAACTAATACAGTCCCAAGTGTAATGGTTTTGAGTAGTGATGGGACCATTGAAGATGGAGCCTAAGAACAGTAATTAGCCCATTCGTGCATTTCCATGCTTGTCTCAGGGGAGTGGGATAGTGGTTCAGGAATGGGTTGGTTGTGTAACAGCTGTTACAACTTGAGGCTACTCCATGAGCTTGGCATCTTCTACATGTACCCTGGCAAGGACCCTGTCTAATACAGAGCAAGAGAAGGGATTATTCTGGGGCTTTGCTGTGCCAATTAATTGATTGATACTCTTCTGTGAAAGCAAAGAAAATCACAATAAAGTGGAAGGATCAAGAATGAAGACCAGAGTGGTGGCTTGGCAGGGAGACAGCGATTCCAGGAGATGTGGGTGCCATGTTTAAAAGAATTTTTCTCAAGAGTCTCTCTTGGATCTGCCTTGTACTGGAGGACCCTTTAGAGGGAAGCTAGAAGACAGCCAAACACCTCAGAAGAGTATCTTACAGGGGTTTTCCCATCTGTTGTGTTCATTTCAGAGTTAAAACCCCGTTGAAGAGGCTGGGCAGATGGCTCAGCAATGAAGAGGGCTAGGTTCCAGAGGACACAGGTTCAATTCCCAAACACCTGCATGGTGGCTCACAACTTTCTACAATTCCAGTTCCAAGGGATATGACACCCTCTTCTGGCCTCTGCAGGCACCAGACATATATGTGGTGCACAGAGATAGATTCAGGCAAAACACATTTATAGTCCCAGCACTCAAAATGCTGAGACAAGAGGATAGAGAGTTCAAGAATAGCAGGGATCACATAGCAAGACACACACATACCTACACATACACAGACAAAACAAAAACAGAACAAAGAACCTCTAGTTTGTGTATCAGTTTGCTAGGGCTTTGGTGACAAAAAACACAAGCGATGAGGCATAAATATCATGAATTCCTCACAGTTCTGGAGGTCACCAGTTTCAAGTCAAGGAAGTCAAAGTTGCTTCCTTCCTACTTCCTGGCTTCCAGTGTGTGGGCAATCTCTGCTGTCCCTTGGCTCATGCAACATAACTTCAATCTCTACATGGTTTCCCTGTCTGCCTATTCCCATTTCCTAATCTGTCCTTTTGTCTAGGGGATGGTCATATTAGATTAGGGACCATCCTAATGACCTCATTTTAACCTCATTATCTGCAAAGATCCTGTTTCCAAATAAAATTGCACTTTGAGACATTGAGGGTTAGTACCTCAACATATGAATTTGATGAGCAGGACACACTATGTGTTAGAGGCTAGTTCAGTACCCCTTCCCTAACCTTGACTTTACCTGTTACTGATTTGAGTCCTTGTGACACTAAGTACAGAAATCCAGGTTAGAGACTGACATGGAGTAGGGGAACTCAACACCTGTCATCCAAAATCTTTTCTGTTGCTCTAGAGTGGAGGGGGCTTTATCCCTGATGGCCAGCAGAGAACCCCATAGGAGAGTATGATTTAAGCTTAGAAAGATAAAAATGACAAACAATCTGGTAAGAGAGCACACACTCTTTCAGGGTACTCCTTGATTCAGAATATGCTCCACTCAACCTATGCTATCTCTACTAAGACAGCACCAAGATCCCCGAAGGGCCTCTAGGGACAGAAAATGAACAAGTCAGAAAACAAATTCTGTCATAGTTCTGCAAGGAAGTGAGTCTGGACACTAGGTCACTTCTTCCTTGCTGCCAGGTACACTCTCAGAGTATCCTACATAGATACACGGCCCCTCCTGCAGACTATTGCTGGTCATAGCAGCCTACTCTATCATGATAGCGATTACATAGGAGCCCTTGTGGTCCTCTGTGCACTGTTCTCTTCTTACAACAGCCTCAGGACCACCTCGCTGGTGTGCTATGTAGGGGGCTCAACCTTAGCTTTTTCTTCCTCTTTGGAGGCTTCTTACCTCAGCCCCTGAACCCAAGGATAGCCCTGGAGTATTAGACCTCTAGGGCCATGTGACCTCTAGGGTCATGTGACCTCTAGGGTCATGTGCTCTGCAGAAGGTTAGGTTCAAATTCACAAGGTCACAGGTCCTGCGGGCAACTCCATTCTTCTTCATTTTCAGCACTCTGGGTTTCCTCCTGTGAAACCACAGCCTGAAGGTTGTTTCTCTTCTTCTCCGTCTCCTCCCACTTTCTTCTGCAGCCTTGAGTGTGGCCTCAGAGCAAATAATTCCCTTTGCTGTGATACCAGGGTCTGGATTAGTGGCTGTCATGGTTGTGGAAACCACAGATGGGGAGTTTTGTTGAAGATTTTGCTTGATATGTTGTACTTAGAAAGGCAGTGTTCCTTACCTGTGCCAAAGAGAGTGGCCAAACCTCCTTCTGCCCTGTCTTGAGGCCTCCAACTGCAGTCTTCCTCTTTCCTTCCATCCCATGCTACCCCCCCCCACATCATAGTCTTTCTAATTGTGTCTCTGATTCTAATTCTAGTCAAAGCCTACCCTTCCCTCCTCTCTAAGCTTGTCAATCACATCTTATCTTATTGATTATCTTATTGAAGATCTGAATGAAGAACAAAGAAACCCAGAACTACAGAGAAACAGAAGTGGCTTAGTTAAAAAGAGGAAAGTATATCTTTTTTTCTACTTTGTGATTACATTATATTTAAGATTCCTCACTTGCCAGGTAGTGGTGGCCCACGCCTTTAATCCCAGCACTCTGGAGGCAGAGGCAGGCAGATCTCTGTGAGTTTGAGGCTGGTCTGGTCTACAGAGTAAGTTCCAGAACAGTCAAAGCTACACAGAGAAACCCTGTCTGTCTCAAAAAACAAAAACAGAACCCCCCCCCCCCAAAGACTCCTCTCTTTTCTGGCCATTTAGTTTATGCAGTTACACCAACAACAACTGTTCTTCTTTCTTGTTCCCCAATATCCTTCCCTATCCTCCAACTCCATCCTGTTGTTCTTTCCCTCTCCACTCTCATGATTTTTTTCTGTCCCTGCTAGGGGTTCTTCTAGCCACCTCTCTATTTTCGTCCTTACCCGTCTCAAAGTGATTTTTATTTATTTTTATTTTTTGGTTTTTCGAGACAGGGTTTCTCTGTGTAACAGCCGTGGCTGTCCTGGATTTGCTTTGTAGACCAGGCTGGCCTCAAACTCACAGTGATCTGCCTGCCTCTGCCTCCCAAGTGCTAAGATTAAAGGCGTGCGCCACCACACCCGGCTACAAGGTGATTTTTAAATGTGTGTTCATTAATTCAAATACATAACGTGGTAGCTGAACTACATAACCTAGTGTCCTAGCAGGACATGGTAACATAACTTGGATTATTTACTATGCACCATCCGCACTCATAGATGCACACACTGACCCACTCGCTCACATACACACATCACCTGTGGATATTGTACAGGACTGCTTGGTGGAAGGAAGGTACATGTAATTCATAGTATATCCCAGAGTACTATCAGAGAATGAGTACTCATTGAATTGAAATCTAACTAATTAAAACGCGTTTTGCTATCAACCCATTTATGTAAGAACAGCACTAATAGCCACTGATTATGAACCCAGGGAGATGAGGGGTGGCTTGCAAGGGAGCTGGTAGTCAAAGTGTATACTCAGCAGCCGGTGTGTTCACTTGCTGGCATGCAGAGCTCTGACTTTGGCTGTGTAGTTTGGAGATTTCTACCACTGCCCAGACCAGGCATTTGGTATCAGGGATCTACAGGCCTCTGGAAGCTCATGGAGAGGAATCAGTAAGAAAGACATCTAGCATACCTTCTGGGACTCTGGGAGGCTCGTAGCTAGCTGCAAGCTCATGGTTAATCAACCAATCAATGATTTTGGTTCGTAGTTATTTTTGTTTTATAGAGTGGATATAAACTCTGAGAAATCACCAGAGGGAGGATCTTTTTAAGGACCCAGGATCAGGGACATTATGCCAACATCTTCTCTTTAAAGTACCTGGCTTTAAAGGTAGAAGTACCTGCTTCTCAAGGGCATCCAGAGAGAAGGTGGGAAGGAGGGCTCTGCTCTGACAGAGCTACACAATGAGAGGTGGAGCCCAGCTGCCTCTGAGGTCTTAGTGTCCAGGAAGAAAGCCTGAATCATGAGATTCAAATGGAGGTCTCTGGACAGGCAAGGTTGGCAAGGAGAGAGTTTCTGAACCTTGCTCCTGGTACCCTCTTTCCTTAGGCCAGAGTTCAGGGCATAGATCAGCCATGCCTAGAGTCTCAGCCACAGAGGGCCTCCATTCATGTCTTTAGGAAGGAGAAGTACCATACCTATTGCCCAAGAAACTGCCAAATTCCAGTCATAGGGAGAAAGTTGCCCATATACTACTTAGTCTACTAATAGATTATATAGGGCATAAGTAAGCTGGAAACAGCTGTCAGAAATCTTTGAGAGAGCCTCAGAGTTCATTCTACCTAGGAAACACAAGCGCTAGGCGATTTGCAGGCTCAGCACAGCCCCTGTGACCTATGCGCTTGCAGCACACTGGCCCCTGTGCTTTGGAAGCACACAGATTGTCCTTAGGGAAACACTGCTTCTCAAGACCAGCAGTACTTTCTCCCAGAAGCTTAGAGACTATATTGACATTTACAGCAGCTTCATCCTTGAAGATACAGACAGACACAGGGGTCCCTTTTTGGGATGGAGGTGACAGGGTTAATCTAAGGGCTGGGGGAGGCAGAGAGAAAAGGGCCTTGAAACCACAGTGAAGCCAACCAGATTAATAGAGGAAAGGGGGGGGGGGTTTACACCATTAGGAAGACAAAGAGAAAATCATGCTGGAGCAATAGAAAGGGAAATCTAATATCAACTAGGGAAAAATAAATGGAGATTAGGGCAAACAAATTAGCTTTAATGGGTTCAATGCTAATACAAGAATAACAGCAGAGCTGTGAATGCCTTTGAGGGGAAGATGGGATAAAGAACCTGAGCAGTCATGCAGGCCGTGGAGATTATGCTGGGAAAGGGGGTGGCCAAAGGAGCCAGAAAGGGAGAGAGGGGGGAGACAGAGGTGAAGGAGCACAAGGGAGAGGGGGCGTAGAAGGAGCCCGCTGTCTTTGACAGGGCCTAGTGACAGTAGGTCTGAGGAACAATTAACACTGGGTAGAAATAAAGTGAAGCAACTGGAAGAGATGGAGGGCAGGGGGGAAAACCTACAGATGGAAAGGCAGAAGAAAAGAGTCGGAAACAGACTTAAAGAGAACAGAAGAGAATGAACCAACATGGAAGAGTAAGAGACAGAAAATAATTGGATTTTTTTTTTTTTTTTTTGTCTCACTGGAAAGAAATCAAATAGTGGAGACATAGACATCAATCCTCCAGCAAATGAAAACCTGGAAAGACTTTTAAAGTGTGTTTGGAAAGTGCACACACTTGTAGGTGGTATTGAAGGCGTGGTCATTCTTAGAGTTTGACTAAATATGGAATGACCATCTTCCTGCCATGGGTGGCAGGAGCCACGAAGTGCAGAGTATTTGCTTAGGCATCACATGGAGAGACTTCAGCTTGAGGATCAGTTCTGGCCCCATTGTAATGTGCAGCCTTGGGTAAATTTCTTACCATCTCTGCTCCTCACCCTCTCCTATGTAAAATGGAGGTGATGTTGTGGTTTTCTACCTCAAGGGCTGTTATTCAAATTAAATGGAAGGATGCACTTACACTGTTCTGCTTGGCTCAGGAAGAAGCATGTTTCTCAATGCTGCCTGCAGCCATTATTTTTAAGCATTAATTAACCCAAGAAAAGGGGATGAAGACAGAACATAGCCCACCTCCCTTCTTCCTTCTCTTTTCTCCTTTTTTTTAGGACCAATATTGGTAAAATATAAGCCAAGTTTGGTTCATTTTTAGCTAGAGCCTAATCTGAGGGAAAGCTCTTTATCCAACCTTCGTTTCTCTCCTTGTAGCCCCCTCTCTGTACCAGAGTACTGGAGGTGAAATTATAGTAGTAGACCTTCTCAGCACACCACCCTTTGAACTGACTGAAGCAAGGGCATCTTCCCCTGCCTTCCAGGGGAAGTTTCTAATCCTATTGGGAGATAGTCTTCAATTTGGCTGAGCTGCAGACTGTAGGCGACCCAAAATTGCAGTTGGTTCTCCCAACTGCCTTAAAGCTTGTGGAGAAGCAGAAGCGGGCAGATCAGAGGAAGGCATCCGAAAGAATGCCCAGGAGTCAATGAATAACCACCTAGTCATGCACTTCAGGAGGCAAAGTAGTGCTGGTGTTATTCGTGACCCCCAAGGCATCCAGAACCAAGCTTTTCTCATCACTAAGGATTCTAAAATAATGAGAACAGAAAACAACCTAGGTGAGAGGGGCAAATGTGGTATGGGAATTTACTACTTGCTGAGATGTGACGAAAGAACCATCCATGAAACCGTAACCCCCCCCCCACTCCAAAGGATGGATATCAAAATGAACACAGGAATGGCAAACCTTCGTGGAGGGCCTACTGAGCTCAGGTTCCATGCTAAGTTCCATAGGTGTCTCATGTCCAAACAACGTACCTGTACAGAGGGAAGTCAAGGTCATGCCAAGGTCATAACTTAGAGGCGAATACAGGCTTTCCCGTCTCTGTCCTATACAGCTTCAGAGAGTGAAAATCAATGAATATATGAACCTCATCCAGGAATCACTGCCAAAGCACATGCTGGGAAGCTGCTTATCAGTTGGAGTGTCTATGGTGGACCAACTGGTAGGTAGTAGAAGGGTGGAGGACTTTATTCTTGCTCCAAGTGCTTTTTGGCAGCATCACCGCAGCAGTCACAGCCGCTCTGGACCCCAGCTCTCCTAGAGCCAGCCTCACATTTCTCCCAGCAACATCTGGCAATGCCACCAAGCTCATTGCAGCTCCAAGGCCCAGCTCCCATGCAACTTCCTTCAACACCTGGATTCTCACAAAATCCCTTCGCTTCCTCCTGCCTAGGGACAGTGGCTGCTCCCTATGATTGTGCATCTGTTACTGAAGATGTTTGGACCAGAAGTGTTTCAAATTTCATACCTTTCTAGATTTTGGAACAAATCTAGAGGATGGGACCCAAGTCTCATCATATCATTATGCCATTTATTTATGTCTCTCACATTCCTTATGCCTATAATCTGAAGGCCATTTTGTGTAAGATTTCCATGCATCTGTATTTTTACTCATGCCCTTCAGAGAAGTCAGGTTGGGAACATTTAACTTGTTGGTACTAAAGAAGTTTATGATTTTTAAAAACATTTTATATTTTGGGAATTTGGGTTAGGGATGACCAACCAGTGTCTCCATGACTCTCAGGTTCTTCCTTTGTGCTTTTATATACCTTGAAACTGAGGAAATTCTGTTTAAACCCATCTGCTGAAATTCCTAGGAATGTGTTTCTATCTTCCGACCAAACTCAGAATGATGCTACTAGAAGAAATTGGAGGAAACAAAGTTCTAGGATTGGATCGATTTTGTCATTGTCCTTGAAGGTAGTGCTGAGCTCCTAGGCAATGAGGTGCAGGAACCAGTTTCTTCTCTTTTTTTCTGACTGAACTATGAAACAAAAAGCAGCAGTGCCCACACAGTCACAGGTCAAAAATTTCTCCTCCAGCAGGTGTCCGAGATCTGAGGAAAGCGTAACTTCTACTGCCAACCCTCTGTCTCCCTAGCTTGAGCTGTGACTCAAGGATCTTCACCTGTGCACTCATCCCAACATACTTCATAGAACTTTTGCAACCAGAGTTAGAAGTAAAAGGCTTCATAACTAGGGATTTTAAGACCCACATTGGTGATAACATTAAAGTTGTAACAATAAAATAGCACTTATTTCTCTGCAAGCTTCTGCAGAACGTGCAGCCACATTCATCCATAGAGCTGGCTCCTTGCAAAAGTAGAAACCCCAAAGGGACTCATGCTTGATGTAAGAGCCAGCCGAAAGGCCACTGCATTCATTCCCTAGGTCCTTCAGAAGCAATGAAATCCTCTCTTTTCCATGGCTCTGATGTGTGGAGCTCCTTCTTCAAACAGTTATATCTAAAGATCGCTGGAAAACAGAATTATTTTGAAGGCAAAAAAAAAAAAAATACACAGTCTTCTCTAGATGCCCTGTGGGTCTGGCTTCTTCCCTCCTTTACTTTGTTGTTCTTTGCCTTCCTTCACTTGTTCTTTTTCTTTCTTCCATTTACCTTCCTTCTTTCTTCCAATATTGAATTAAATAAGCATGATTTGGTATTACTGTGTTTCAAGCATTACTTTGGGTACTAGGGTTTTAGTAATTAACAACAGCAATCATAATAAAATAATCATCCCTCAAGAAACAGTCACTCTCTGCATCAGGGCACACTCAACAGCTGGGTACTTGCAATCTGCTGAGTGTGGTTATAGAGCTTGGGCCTTGGTTCCTTTAACAGAAAGAGCTAGAGGGAGCAGGCAAGATGGAAACATGGAGGACTTCCCGTAGGAGGCTAACTCTTAAGAGATAGATGAAATGAAAATAAGTAATGGCACTCCAGGCATGGGGGATGGCAAGGCTGAGGACCCAGGGCAGGACTTAGGTACTGTGACAGAAATGGTAAGCCAAGTGTGCAAAATGTTGATTTTGAGGTTTAAGAGGTGGGAATGTGTTAAGAGACAAAAGAAAGGTCATGGTGGGTGCTGTCTACTAAATTCAGATGCTTGGACTCACTGTCAATACAAGGATGCCATGCCTTTTCTTTAAACATCCTTAAATATGGGAGTGGTCTTGAATGTGCTGATTTCCAGCTGCATAACAAAGGGCTACATGGGAAAGGTGGGAGGGAGACCAATGAGTCGAGGAAACCACTCCTACCTGGCTGGATTATACTTCACCTGTGAGGATTTTTCCTTGCTGTCCTTGAAATGATTCCATCTCTTGTTCCCCTTTCATTATTCTTTAATTCTACATCCATTGTCTCCTTGTATGCATCTCAAGTAGTAAACATTTAGTTGTGTGTTTATTTGCCAAATGTAGAACACTTCCTAGACTACCATTGGACTAAAAGCTCCATGATGGTAGAGATCAATTTTATGTGCTCAGTTCTGCTAAAGTGCTTGGTGTGTCATAGTGGATAAGACAATGTTGAATACATGGGTTTTTGAATGCTGAAAAAGGCTAGAAGACATTGATATAAATATTTAGGATAGAAATGATATGGTCTGGTGAGTATTCTGTATGGCGTGGGGGTTATTTATTACTTAAGAGATTTCCTATAAGAAATTGAATATAAAAGGGGAAGGGAGACTTCCTTTACTCACAAGGCTATGAAAAGATAGTAGGTAAAACCGTAGAAATAGGCTGCCCAGTGAAGAGGGGTAGAATGAGAATAGCACTGGGATTTGAGAGAAGTTATGGAAAGAAACAGACATGATGCAACAGAAAATGGGGATATGCCCAATTAGAGAGAAATGAAAAGTCTAAGCTGGTCATATATGGAACCAGGAGATAAACATGGAAACCTCTTTAAGAGGGAGAATGCAGGACCCTCTACATATATGTCACTGTTATAGTACATGCTCTTCCTCCCAGCCCCAAGCTTCCAGAAATAAGACTGAGACTGAAAATATAGTTACAGATACCTAGGTCATACAGTTAGAGTTTTTTCCTGACTAGCTCATAACTTAATGCTCTATTTATTCTAATCTAAGTTCTGCCATGTGGCTGGTTACCTATGCTCAGGGACCATGAGTCCTCCCTCCTCACATCTTCCTGGTGTGCTTATCCCATGCCTGGCATTCTTCCAGAATCCTATGTACATACCGGATATTCCACCTTCCATTCTATCTTTTCCTATAGGCCATAGATTTTTTTGACAGGTTTTGCATACACAATATATTCTCTGTACACATCACTAAGTGTTTGAGCACATAAGGCTTAAGAGAACTGACCCCTGAATGGGAAACAGAAATGCAAGTAGGATTACTTCTTAAGTCATTT
This sequence comes from Lophiomys imhausi, assembly GCA_907164525.1. Lineage (NCBI taxonomy): Eukaryota > Metazoa > Chordata > Mammalia > Rodentia > Muridae > Lophiomys > Lophiomys imhausi. The sequence goes on from CAJQZJ010031933.1 coordinate 11,077,196, forward strand.
GGTTTGAAAGCCATAGAAAGAGTTTCACAGCTAAGGGAAGAATTTTTGGGTAGGGGTGAGAGAGAGAGAGAGAGAGAGAGAGAGAGAGAGAGAGAGAGAGAGCAAAGACTGATTTCATTTTATTTGTACTTCCAGAGTATGGACCTAGTTAAAAAAATGAGTGGTAAAATTGTTTTTGTTTTTGATAGGGCAATAAATTATAGAGTCAGTTTTAGGAGCATTTGGAACACAAGAGGTCTATGTGAAATAAATGAGAAAGGCAAACAGTAGTCTTGCTTAGCCAACTGTCTCTCTTCTCTAGCTTCCCTCAGAAGGACAAGTGGCAGGCACAGGAACACCAAAGGTCATGAAGAGAGATGAGGCAGAGTCCGTGTATAATGTTGCTTTCCAGCAGGACAGCTCATTTCCTCTAAGCCCAAGGATTTGATGTGCACTTAACCTCATGGATTGAAGTGATCTGGTGTACCAACCTGCAGCAGTGGTGTCTCATGATCCTAGAACACTTTCTTTAAGCACAATTTGAGACAAAATCCTTGGATTTTTATTTTATAAACGCGTAAAGCCAAGAGAGAGAAGCTAGGAGGTTGTAGCCATTGCATTAGACTGAGAACATCAGAGACAAACCAGCATCAGCAAGGCTTATTCTCCATGGAAGGGAAGGGGACAGCATGACTTGATGGTACCTCAGGCAGTCACTGCAGCTTTTATTACAGCCTTGCCAAGGCTGCCCACTCTTGGAGTGAAAGCAAAAAGTCCACAGATAGTAAATTTCAGGGTTTTTTTTGAACAGCATGCTGAGCTATTGCTATTTTAGGGCTGAGCTTTAAGGAGTCAAGAATATGAAAAAAGAAAAAAAATACTGTGGAATGGGATTTGAGGGTCCCATGACAGGGGCTCTGAGTCAGGTGCTACATAAACAAAGGCTTGGCCTTTATCCTTGGGGAATGCACAAAGAAACCAAATAGATAATAAAGCTGTTGGTCAGAAGTCGGCAATATGACAGGTAATGGTGCAAAAGGTTGTGGGGGAGCAGGAAAGGTGTGCTTCTGTCTTAAGTGTTCATGAAATGAGAGTTTTAAGTGACGTCTCTTTTATTCTTCCATTCTTACTTCTCAGAGCCTTCTGAGTGGAGAAGAAATTACCAAACAGTGTCCTTGGGCTTCCCAGAGTGGTCATTTTTTCCAAATGATGTTTCTAGACAGCAAGTTTCACCTAGAGCTTCACAGACCAGCAACTAATTTCATTTAAGTCAAGCTAAGTGTAATCTGTAAATCTATAAAGCTTGCATTACCCAAGCTGAATATACATGCTCAAGAACTTTCTTTCTTGAAATCCCACCAGGTTTCCTCCTCACATCCACCTCCCCCCACCCACAGTTCTCTAGATATGCAAAAGGCCTTTGCTTATGAAGCTTCAAACCTCTTCCTGATTTACACTTTCCCCACCCCTACCTCTGGACCAACCAGGGAGCTCCTACCTAACACTGGCTTCCGGACTTCAGGCCCACCTGCCCATAAAGTACAAAGCAACATGAAGAGAAAGTTAGTACAGTGGGCATCAGTCCCTCACTGAGGGCAGGAAGGAAGCCTGCACCCACCTCTGGGCATTTGGTGATGAATCACCTAGAGACATCCACACCCCCACACCGGACACAGAAAATACAAAAGCCCTTCCTTCCATCACAGAACTCAGTTCAAAACCTCAACCCATAGAGGCCACCTTCATACACAGCCTGCTGGCCCTTCCCAAATTTTCTTTCATGCATGATCTATAGAGGCAGCAAATGGCAGTCAACTTGGTCAAACCACCAAGACTTCATGCAAGGAATTTTTTCTTACTTCCTGTGGTTTTCTCCCCCCTAGTCATTCCTTTGACTCCTCTCTGACTGTCGGTGTGCTCCTCCAAGGGACTTCTTCCTTAACTCAGAGATTCCAAATTAATCTGGCTGTGTCTCCTGAAAAGGGTTTAAGCATTTGTTTCCTGTTCAAGGTCACATACATAGGACTTGGTACTTGAGTCGCCATTAGCACTTTGCTAATATGTGTTGAATTGAAATGAAAGTCATTAAATACACATAGTAATTAGAATTCTTGGGAGAAGAAGATTGGAGAGAGAATATAGTCTTGTTTGTTTTGTCAGCCACTGCTCAATTCTCAGCCTAAACCAGTGGTCCCAAAGGGTCAGCATTCACACAATATGAACACTTCTTTGAAACACACTTTTAAAAAAGTTTTTATTAATTCTTTGAGAATTTCCTACAATGTATCTTGATCATACTAATCCCGTTACCCCCAAATCATCCCCCTGTGCCCCCACACTCGTGCGCATGGGTGAGCATGTGCCTGTGTGTGTGCGCGTGCGTGCGTGCGTGTGTTGTGTGTGTGTGTTTAGAGAATTTATTGGTATGTTTCTAGACAGCATACCAATAGTATTGGTATCTCTAAAATACCAATAGATTCTCAGCCAGGGTTGGAGCTTCTTGTTCTCTTTCCCTCTTCCATGCTGGGCTTTTCTCTGGCTTGAGCTTGCATGTGTCTTGTGCGTGCTTTCACAGTCCTTGTGAGTTTTTATGTGCAGTTGCTTTGTTGTGTCCAGAAAACAGTTTCCTTGAATTCATCTACCACCTCTGGCTTTTACTGTCTTCCACTCCCTTTCTGACATAGATCTCTGAGCCTTGAGGGGAGGATGTGATATTTATGTTCCATATAGGTTTGAGCACTCCAAAGTTACTTATTCTCTTCACAATAAACAGTTGTTGGTCTCTAACGAGCACATATTATTGGTTCCACCCTGGATCCACGGATTTAAAGACCTAAGGTATTATACTCAGTAGGTTTTAATTTAATAAACCCTAGAGGTGACTCTGGGGTGTATTTCAGTTTGAGAACTCCTACTCAAGTCTTAGGGCCAAGCCAGGGTGATAGCATTCATTATGGAACAGGACAGGCAGAAGCTGTCCTGGAAGATGGACCATTGTGTCCCTCACGCCTGTGAGTAGCCAGTGGGTTTTTTCCTCCTCACTTATTTCCTAGGTTAATTATAATGAAAACCTTTATATTTATATCAAGCCTATTTTTTTTCCCGAGATAGGGTTTCTCTGTGTATCATTGACTGTCTTGGACTCATTCTGCAGACCAGGCTGACCTCGAACTCACAGAGATCTGCCTGCCTCTGCCTTCTGAGTGCTGGGATGCCACACCTGGCCTTTATATCACCTTAATGAAACACTTCTCCACCTCCATCCCATCTTCCCATTGCAGCTGTTATTTTCACTAGCATGTACAATAAGAAGGGCTGGCAAACTCCATCTCATGCCTACAATCACAAACAACCAAGTCACTCAAATGATATGGCTGAAACACATAGAGGCAAGGCAGATATCTGACCCAAACTCTTCCCTAGTAAAATAATGCCCCAGAGAAGTCACAGTTCAGGGGCCAGAGATGTGACTGGCTGCTGTGCAGTAAGCTTCAGGACTGAGCATCTGGGTTTCGAGGGATGCTGAGTCAGCCCTTAGGATCATTTAGAACCCTAGTTTGTACTAGTTCTATTGAAGAATCACATGAGTAGATTGTGCTGTTTTGTTTTCAGCCAAGATGTTTAATTTGTGTCACCTCTATAAAACACACACACACACACAAACATATATATATATGCATACACACACACACACACACACACACACATATATATATGAAATCTGACTTCCAGATAGAGAGATTCTAGCACAAAGATCTATGCTTCTTACAGTAAAAGTTCTGGAAAATAGGGACACAGTAGGCCTAGATAGCTGTCTGATGTTCCATGGTGTTTGGTGTCTAGACCCCCAAAGAGTCCAAAGGCAACAGTGAGTGAGTAACGGACAATTTTTCCACAAAGGGTATCATGGCCAGTAAGGGGTCAGAGGAACAAGTTCAAGAGCAGGTAAGAGCCACCTCGTTCATCACCTGGGCTGGACTGAAAGTCCCTGAGACATCATATAACTCATTAGGACAGGTGGTCTAGAACAGGACAGGCAGAAGCTGTCCTGGAAGATGGACCATTGTGTCCCTCACGCCTGTGAGTAGCCAGTGGGTTTTTTCCTTCTCACTTATTGCCCAGGACAGAGGCTTATGACCTTGTATGTTTGTTTGTTTTAAGGGAAATTATCTGTTCTGTTGAAGACATCTTGGGCCCCTGAGGAGAAACTGGGCGGTAGTTCTAAATGTGCTAAGTCAGTGGGCGATAACGGGCACAGTGTGCCCAGTAAAGGCACTTCCCACCCTTGCCCATAAATATAGTTAACTGGTCACACTAGCGTGGTATCAACTTTCCCTTCTTACTTGACAGACTCACTGTGACTCCCAAGCCCCTGTACAATACTGGCTGCTATGCAGTTAGCTTCAGTAGAGTCTTAAGTGTTTGGGTTCAGACCATTCTGCTGCACATCAACAGCTAGAGTGCTTATACTTCCTCGTCGTAAGCTAGATCACCGGATCCAGTCCTTGGTGTGAAAAGATGCTAGCTATGTCTAGGCCATGACACTCTCATCATAAGGTTGCTGAGACAGGGTCAGGTCCAGCTGTCAATCAAGGGCCACGCTGAAGGAGCTATGATTAGAGCCCAAAGCTTTGTTTGCATCCTGGTTGCTCTTCACATAAGCTGAGTCATCAGAGTCAAGCCACTGAAATACTTTTTATGGTCTTCTTTTTTGGAAATTGTTTATCTCAGTCCTGAAATTAACCCACTGTGGATCTTAGAGTTGAAATCATTGCAAAGCTAACACCTGCCCTCTTAACCCCAAAACCTTTGCATGTACCCTTCCCATGGCTCAAACAGGATCCCCTTGCTCTCATCTAGCACTTCTTTGCCTTGAGTCTCAGCTTGGACTTATCTAAGAGCCCTCTGTGCTTTCCTGACCAGGGCCAGGTCTGTTGATTCAATAATTACCTCTCTAAGCATGAGATTCCAGAAAGGACCGTGAAGGATGCTAATTAGCTGGTCTAGGCTCCTACTGTGCTAAACCCTGTGAGGTGAGTACAAGTTTGCAGATGGCTTTATTCTTCTTGAGGGTTCAGAACCTGGTAAAGCACCTGGCACATACTAGGCACTCAGTAGTTGGGGGTCTGACTAGATCTGTATGGTCAGAATGAAGTGCAGAATCAGTCCAGAGGGTAAGAGTCAGCCAGGAAACAGCTAAGGCTTGGCTTGCCATGCATTGTACGCCTCCCCACCCCAAAACTGAGACAATGACACAGCCTGAGATAATGACACTGAATTCATGCGATGTGCCCAAGTCAGCCTGGCATTTTCACTTCTCTGATCTGTCAAAGAGAGAAGAAAACTTAGGGTTGCTTAGGTGAGACAGCCACAGGCAGGGCTCAGTCCATTCTGACTTACTTCAACCAGAGACTCCTCCTTCGCTTCTTTTGTGTTTGTGTTATAAAATATGGTTCTGTTGCTTAAGAGGAGCCAGACAAATGGAAAGGCCATTCGTTTCATCCTGTGCCTTAAGGAGATTCAGGGAGAAGGGAGATATTGATGATACTTGGCATAAAGGGCTGGGCTCCTGAATGAGAAAGAGTAGATCGAAAGGGTCCCCAAATAGTGATGTGCTCCTTTTGAACCATCACATGACAGACGGGGTCAGTAGCCTATACTACTTGTGCCAGCCTTCCCAGGAGGTGTGTTTCCGTGCAAATAGGGGGACAACTAAAGGACCCAACTATGTAGTGCCCAGTCATGGTGACACAACAGTACTCACACTCAAGGCTAATTCTCACCCAACATTTACCACTTGGTTCTGATAATTGTCCTTGATACTGCTGTCTTTTTCAGGCCATGGAGGGCTGAATCAGCTAGGAGGGGCCTTTGTGAATGGCAGGCCTTTGCCGGAAGTCGTCCGTCAACGCATTGTGGACCTGGCCCACCAAGGTGTAAGGCCCTGTGATATCTCTCGCCAGCTCCGAGTCAGCCATGGCTGTGTAAGCAAGATCCTTGGGAGGTAAGCACGAAATTCACCACACAGGCCCAAGTACCATCTGATTTTGTGTTTTTCAAGCCGTGACATTCAGAGTATCTGTTAGAGAAGCAATGAGAGTGTCTGATGGAACTCACAGCCCAGCCCTACTGAGCCAGCCTCTCAGCTAGGCCTGTGGCTTTTTTTTAAGATGGCCAGGAAGTACGAAACTCAGAAATGTGGAGGATTGAGGACTGTTCATCTGTAGAACTCATTGTGGTGGTTCAAAGCCCTGGCTGTGCCAGGAAACTCTAAACTCTAACAATAGATAAAGATGGCCAGGATCTAGGCTCCAGCACAGACCGATAAAAGGGAATGGACTCAAATTTATGCATATCATTAGCCTCCACCTCACTGAAGTGATTCTAGCTCTCTTAGCCAGGGCTAAGAACCAATAGGGCACAAGTTCAGAAGCACAAGGAACACCAAAGCCTTTGACACTTCCATCAGAAATATTGTTGGAGAATTGGGGAATTACAATGTTCCATGTGCTGTCTATCTTCTCAACCCACCACACACAGACCCATATGTAGATTCAAGGGAAGCTCGCTTCAGGGAAGAAAAAAGACTGGGCTGTAAAGAACCATGGAGGACCCTAACTCTCTGCCTAGAGGGAAAGTGGTATTTTCTTAGGGCCATGAGGAGAGTATTGTTAAGATGATTGTGGAGTCCCAGAGAGAAGAGCTTTGAGTGACAGTGACAATGAGAGTTTCTTTTAAAGACCCAGGCTTCGTTTTATTGATTGGCAGAAGAGACCAGAGAACATAAAGAAGGGCAACTTGATCAAGCCACTAATCTCTCAGCCAGTTAGTTGTGAGGTGGATAGGCTCTGAAGGAGGAGGTTCATCTTTATTTGCTGAATCAGGCCAGGAATTCAAAGTGAGTCTGGACTTCAGAAGCAGCTTCAACTTGAACCATGGAACCTGGTAGAAAACCAGAGAACAAAGGGTGAGGGAGATGGCTCAGACTTGGACAAGGCAAAGGTGACCCTGCAAGACAGCAGAGGGTTCAGTGACTCCAACCAGCTTCCCTGAGTGAGGCCAGGAGAGCAAGGGAGCAGAGCCAATCATGCTAGGAGTAGGTGGATGAGAGAAACAGCCACTGCAGGCCTGTGGCTCTCCGCATCAATAGTGAAACATCTTTTCTTACAAGAAGATCTTTGTGTGCTTTCTGATGCAAATACAGGGAGCAGGCCTGGGGTGGGGGTGGGAGGGGAGAAGACTAAGAAGCCGGGATGAAGGCTTTGCAGAGCAGTCTTGCCTTGGCAGCAGCACAAATATACAAATAAGAGAAGTGAGCTATTGGAGAGAAAGCCAGTGTTGGACTGAACAGGAGATAAGGGGGGGGCCTGTCTCAGTCCCACACCTCTCCTCAGGAGACTCAGAGGGGACAGAGGCTCTGGCTAGGTCCCTGTTCAAGTCCCCACCTGCTTACCGGTAATTTTGGGGGGTTCTCTATTGGAGTAGGTACTACGAGACTGGCAGCATACGGCCTGGAGTGATAGGGGGCTCCAAGCCCAAGGTGGCTACCCCCAAGGTGGTGGAGAAGATAGGGGATTACAAGCGGCAGAACCCTACCATGTTTGCTTGGGAGATCCGGGACCGGCTCCTGGCAGAAGGCGTTTGTGACAATGACACTGTGCCCAGTGTCAGCTCCATCAACAGGTGAGAGACAGTAGAGAGGCCCCTCCTGGGCCCTCGGGTTCTGGAAGATTCCTGCAAGAAACATGAAGGGTCTGGCCTGGGTGGGCTAGGGTTTTTTGGAAGAGGCTTTACTTTGAAGAATCAGGCAGGAGATCCGAGGCCTGGCACATGTCACACCTTCCAGCCTTCTCTTGCTCACGCTTCAGTGCCTCCTCTGTCTCCACACTGTGTTGTACTGTATCTCATTTGCTTCCTCAAACACCATATCTTCTTTCATTCTGTGAAAGAAATTTCTTGAGTAGATCCTTTCCAGGTGGTCATTGAGTACTTGGTCATGTGTTCACTTTTTCAGCCATTCGTTCACTGGCTTTTCATCAGTCGTTTACTCATTCATTTATTCACACATAATTCATTCATTTATTCTGTATCAGTTCCCAGAACACAAAATCTCTGTCCTTGTGGAGTTTACAGTATAATGGTAACAGACACAAACGAGTGTCCACAAAGACATGGCAAACATGCAGCTACTTGTCCTGTTGAGAATAGGAGCCTGATGGCAGTGGGGTAGCCTGTGGTAACTTGCTTTAGGGAAATCATGAAAGTCATTCCTTAACTAAGAAGCAGTGAGTGGGAATTAACTAGGTGAAAAGGGATACCAAAGGAATTCTGAAACTGCATACAAAAGCCCATGGTTAATGAGAGCTTGCACAAGGAAATGAAAGTCAGTCAAGAGGCAAGAAAAGTCGGAAGTATAGGCAGCATAAGACGCCAGAAGAAAGTGCCCCCAAGAAGCCAGTGGTCACTGTCACACTTTTCTGCCTTTGAGGCATGTGCAGTAGGCACCCATTAGTGTATTTTAAGCAGGAAGCTGATTTGTATTTGAAAAATTCACTCTAGCTGAAAAGGAGAGGATCAACTAGAATCTGTGGGGTGGGCCACTTCAGTACTCTAGAGGAACAAGGTAGATGGTGGCACACAGTCAGATGGTAACAAAAGGGGATCAATGCTGGGGGGTTTAATCAAGGTCAAATCTACAGAACCCTGTTAAGTTGCATCTACATTTCTACCTTGAGAGACCCATAACATGGTACACAAAGAAACAGGCATGAGGAATGAGGTGAGGTCATCATTTGATTGAGAGCTCACTGAGTTGGAGATGCATTTAAGACATTTAAGTGGGTTGTTGTCATAAAGGTGAGTGGATCCAGGACAACCATAGCTTTTGTGTCACCCTCTTTCTCTAACAGCCCTTCTGCTTCCTCACAGAATCATCCGAACCAAAGTGCAGCAGCCGTTCAACCTCCCCATGGACAGCTGTGTGGCCACCAAGTCTCTGAGCCCAGGACACACACTGAGTGAGTGTTCAGGGATTTGGATGTCCCCATACTTTTGAATGTAGACCCAATCTGCACACCCATACAGACACAGAGACACAAGAACATATGAACGCTCATATCCCTGTACATGGACTGAGTTATTACCGTGAGGCAGAGCCTACTTTAGTGTTCATGGGAGACTCACAGGAACATGGGGAAACAGACACACTTCAGACAGACATCATTCTAGGAAACTTTCCCAGCAGCAGGCCTGGAGTGAAGGATTCTAGCTCCCCAGGACCTCTACCCAGAGCATAGCCTGCTGCTTTGAAGCCATGGTGGTGGTAGGGGCTATGAAGAGTATCACCTCCCATTTCTGACCCTCTCCTTACTCCTTTGCAGTCCCCAGCTCAGCTGTAACACCACCTGAGTCACCCCAGTCGGATTCCTTGGGCTCTACCTACTCTATCAATGGGCTCCTGGGAATTGCTCAGCCTGGCACTGACAACAAGAGAAAGATGGATGACAGTGAGTGCATAGGGGACCTGTGGGTGGCATGAGTCACAGGAGTCCACTTTACTCAAGCTTTGACGGGAAGAAAAGCCTTTCTTTTCATGGCCCAGGACTTGGTAGGGCTCTGAGATGCCCTATTCACAGGCACATGGTCCTCTTCCTTAGCCGGCTCTGTTCCTACCTCTTCAGCCCATCTGCTTCTCTGCTTTGGCCACTTTGGTCTGGTGGCTTGGTAGAGGGGCCTCCTGAAAGCTTTCTTCCTGCCCCGGGGCACTAGGTGACCAGGACAGCTGTCGGTTGAGCATCGACTCACAGAGCAGCAGCAGTGGCCCTCGAAAGCACCTTCGGACGGACACCTTCAGCCAGCACCATCTTGAGCCGCTTGAGTGCCCATTTGAGCGGCAGCACTACCCAGAGGCCTATGCCTCTCCCAGCCACACCAAAGGCGAGCAGGTAAGAAGCTGAGGTGCAGGAGATAGGCAGCATAGGCAAGGACTGAAGCAAAGCATGTCCTCTAGCCACCAAAACAGCTCCAAATTGCTCCTGTGGGCTCAGAGCGCACACTTGATGCAGTGTACAGCCACATGCAGGCCCTCATTCATTAGGTGCCGCGACGCCTCCTCTTCTCACAACCCAAATCTGAACTCTGAACCTCATTTTTGCTTGCAGGGCTATCTTTTTGCCATCTGTGGCTTCCTCCAGCAATAGAATTAGACCCGCAATTATAATTAAAGGTCACATCCTTCTTACGATGACTCCTAATCCCGCCTTCAGTGTCTCCCTTTGCATGCATGGTTCAGGGTTTCCTGTGACTCGTGCTTACTCACCAACCTCGTTTACACCTCTCTGCCCTTGCACATCATGTGCCCTCCTCATAGAATGCCATTCTTCTCACTACCCTACCTGGAAAAATACCAACTGGCTGTGGCACAGCTCAGTCACCCTCTTCATGAATTTGTCCCTGCTTCTCACCTATATGACTTTGGCCCCTGTCATCCTTCCTGTCTCACAGATGACTTCTATTAGCTTCTCACAATACTTGTTACTAGTCTCATGGGTAGGGGGTAAAGGCAATAGACCTAAAGACAGGGCAGCCTCTTGAGTCACTTCCCCCTAACCCCATTGCTAGACCCTTATTATTATTAATAATAATTATTATTACTTTTTTGGAGATCAAACCTAGGGCTTCACACACACACACACACACACACACACACACACACACACACACGAGACATAGGACTCCACTTTGCTAAAGCTTTGATAGGAAGTCCTTTACCTTTGAGTAACATTCCAAGTTCAGTATTTTAATGGCTGTTCTCCAAAGATATGTCAAACAAATGAACCACTGAATCAATTGAGAAATCAAGACACAAGCTACAGGGAGTTTTCCTCTTCAGATCTTAGGACAGGAGAAATGGGTTATAGTGGGATGGCTTCTGTAAAAAGCAGACAGAGATATGAACATTCCCATACTGAGGCCAACAAATATCCCATATAATACTAACAACCACCGAGAGACATTTAATATTATTATCTGTCAATAAGTCCAGTGTTTGTCTCTTTCATCCTATCTACTCAAACAGCCCAGGAAACTCTTTGGGGTGTGGCCTAGCACTCCTCTTGGCTTGAGGCAAAGTACACCTTTAAGATCTGAGGGGGACGATGATGATGATGCTACTAACAAGCAGTTGAAACATTGCCAGGGAATGGCTGGGCTGCTGGTCCTGTGCCAACCCCTACAGCTGGGTAGGCAATATGCGTCAGTGATTTTTATCAGCTTTGGCTATGACAGCTGTGAATGGTGTAGATGAAGTTGGCTATCAGCAAATCCAGAGAGAGGGCCTGGGTGCACATCTGATAATTGGAGCATGGCTCCAGAAGGCAAGTGTTGAGCCTGCAGGAAGCTTATTTCATGGCGGTAAGCCTGGAAAATGCAATGTGCATATACTGGCTGTTCTTGGAGAATAATGAAGCCCTTCTGAGGAAACCTTCGTTATCAACTAGGTCCCAGAGCCATTTCTGGGCTTCATCCATAAATCCTCCAAAGGACCTTGTTTGGTTAGAGAGAGCCCCTCTACTGTTCTGGTGGATATGCATAGAGGATCTTAGAATGAGAAACTCTTAGAACCACAGGAGACTTGCTGGACACACGGACTAGCTTTTCAATTTGTATGAGGATAACTCAGGAGTTGGAGCATGGAGGACTTGGAAGCAGCAGGGTTTAGGACTGCCAGCCCTAGTTTCATTCATATGGATCAATCCACCCTTGTCTATTTTTGACATAATGATTCCATGGATGTTCTTTTTTGTTGTTGGTGATTTTTTTGTTTGTTTGTTTTTGTTTTTTTTTTTTTGGAGGGAGGGGATCCAGACAGGGTTTCTCCGTGTAGCCCTGGCTGTCCTGAAAGTCACTATTTAGAACTTGCTGGCCTTCAACTCAGAGATCTGCCTGCCTCTGCCTCCCAAGTGCTGGGAGTAAAGGAGTGTGCCAAGATGTTCTTATATAAAGATTAAATGAAGCAATAGCATTTGGAAACCATTAAGTGTCTCTCACCCCTCAGCCTAGAGGAGTAAATTGTCCCTCAGCTACTTGCCTCCTTCATTCACTCATCAGAGAACACCCAGCCTGAACCTTGCTCTACTGCTTATTCTGTCTCATTGTGCCAGAAGAACATGTCCTCTCATCCAGGCACAGAAGGGTTTGTGTCTTTGAGAGGCAAGATGCAAGCAGGTACTTACACCTGGTCTTAGCATGGGACAAAGACATACACTTCTTGTCTGAGAAATCAACAGGGGTGAAAATGACCTCATTTCTCATTGCAGTGTCACCCTCGGGTGTTGTTAGACGTCTGTGACCTCTTCCGCTATGTTTTAAGCCCCCACCATGTAAATCAACAGAATGAGAGAGAATGTTATGAAGACAGACCAAGAATATGGCAGTTACTAACTCTTCTCATAGTGGTGAAACAATACACCTTTTATCACTGTTTTCTGAACATCTGTGATTGCTGAGTATTCTGTGCCAAGCAACACTTTCTTTAAAATCACAATTAATGTTTAATTAATTTTGTGCAATAGATTCTAGGACCGATATTCTTAAAGGTAGGAAAAAAATTAAAGTTCAGAGAGTTCAAATAGACCACAACTTCTTACAGATTGTTGCAGAATCAAAACCCTAAGTGATTTCAGTTCTGAATCATTATGTTCTTCTGTCCCCAACTCGAGTTCAAGCCCAGAAAAATAATTCCAGCCATCAGTGGTATGTTTAAGATATGGAATGCAACACCACCAAAATCTCTAACTATATAGATTTACTTTTCTCTTTCGCCTGGGTTTGGAACAGAAACTTGACTTTTAGTATTTTGCTGTCAAATCAACACATTCACAAGTCATTTCAAACTTTTCTTACACTCTCTAGAAATTAGATATTTTGTTCAATTTCATTAGAGTATAGCTCTGAGCAACTCCACCCTGCCTCTAAGTAGGCCCCCTCGGAAGAATGGAACCAGAGTGCCATTTAGTCAGTAATTGCAGCTACATGCTGATAGTGCCCTGGTGGCCTCTAGGATTGACTGCAGCTTCCAAAAGTGCCCTTCATGCAACCAGAAAGCATTGTGACTCCTTGGAGAACTGAGCTCAATAGAAATTACTGAAAACAATTGTCTTCAGCAGAGCTGTTATATAACCATGGGCCATTCCTTGATTCCAGCCTTGTACAACAAACAGTTCACATAGTGCTCTGTGAAATGTGTGGCCTGTGTGTGTGGAGTGGACGTGTGCCGTCTTTCCTTGGGAAGGACAGCAGGAACCCGAGGGGAAGGTGGGCTATACTCATTCATGCTGTTAGCCTAACAAATTATTTTCTCAAGGAGTGCCTTAGGGCATAGCCATCCTCATACCAGGGGATGCCAGTAGGAGTTGAGTAGAATTCTTTATAATTGAATATAACCCCAGGTACTTGATAGGATTCTTGAAACAAAATGAATCCTATATATCTTTCAGGTGAAACTAAATGTTTCTATTTGCATATGTAATGTAAGTCTTGCTGCTGTTGCTCAATAAGAATGATGGCACCAGGCATGGTGGCACACACCTTTAATCCCAGTACAATTGCAGAGGCAGGTGGATCTCTGTGAGTTCAAGGCCAGCTTGGTCTACAAAGCAAGCCTAGGGCAGTCAGGATTGTTACACAGAGAAACCCTGTCTCAAAAAACCTAGATAAATAAATAAATATGGTAGCAGCAAACCCCAAATGTGAGTTCTCTGCAAGTGTAAGAGGTGATCATCACTTTAGGGCAGCAGATGAGAGTAGAGACACCAGAGCCTGAATCCTCGATTCACCTCAGGAAAGGGGCTGAGTCTCCAGCTCTGCACTTGCATTTCCTAAGCCGGAATCAATTATTAGCAGAATGAACACTGAGCAGCCAGACCTATGCAATGTCCTGTGTTTGGGGCCCAAACCATGTGAAGAAATCAGAAGGAGACCAGCACGCTGTCAGTACAGGGTCCTCTGATGGCTACTCTCCATCACATATCTGGGTTTCTACTGTACCAGTGGGCCTTGAATTCTGGAACTTGGAAGGGGGAGCCCTAAGCCAGGTCCTTGGAGAGTTCCAGGGCTTTGAGTGGGAGAATATGTCATGTTGAGCTATGAGAGAGCAACAGGAAGGCAAACGGAGCAAGGGAACTTTTCCTAGAAAGATAGCGTCACCCACTTGATTCAGACAGTAGGGTCAGTAGGAAGACCAGCTTGTTGGGGGGTGGGGGTCCTTGCTCTACCCCTGTTGACTTCCCTTTGTTCTTCAGGGGCTGTACCCACTGCCCTTACTCAACAGTGCCCTGGATGATGGGAAGGCTACCCTGACACCTTCCAATACACCTCTGGGACGCAACCTCTCGACTCACCAGACCTACCCTGTGGTGGCAGGTAGGATGCCCAGAGGTTCCTGAACCATCTGGACTCTACTGTGAGGGTCAGGATGGGCTTCGGGCAGGGGAAGGCAGAGGCGTCTGGCTGGCAGGAGGAAGGTGTGTGGGGTACTGGCCTGGAAAGGAGAAGTGGGCTAATGTTGGTTGGGCCTCAAAGTGGAGCAAAGGGATGGTGCCTTCAGTCTCTGCCCCCCGCCCCCCCATCTCCTCATTCCCTCTTGCAAGGAGAGGCTGAGCACACACATACTTCAGTCTCTCCATTCACCTACACTGGCAGAAGGCACAGCAGAGAGAAAGAGCCTCCAGCACCCCCATCTCATACCATCCGAGGAACACTGTGTAGCCGTGGCTCCCCATCCTAGACTCCTCCTACAGCAGCCAGGCTTGTCTGTCCCCATATCCTTGCCCAATCTCATGGCTTGGTTTGTGCATGTTCCCGCCCCATCATCTCACACCCCTCTCTCCTTGTTGTCTCCCTCCCTCCGGCAGATCCTCATTCACCCTTCGCCATAAAGCAGGAAACCCCAGAGCTCTCCAGTTCTAGCTCCACCCCTTCCTCTTTATCTAGCTCCGCCTTTTTGGATCTGCAGCAAGTCGGCTCTGGGGGCCCACCAGGTGCCTCGGTCCCACCCTTCAATGCCTTTCCCCATGCTGCCTCCGTGTACGGGCAGTTCACGGGCCAGGCCCTCCTCTCAGGTACGACAGGGAGGTCCCCCCGGGCTCTGTAGGTGTCGTGGGATGGGAGGGAGTTCCTCAAGGCCATCCCAAAGTCCTCTGCTCTGAGGCTAATCCCATCTTTAGCCCTGATCTAGCCCATCACCACCCTATTCTCTGATTTATCAAGCACATGGTTCTCTCCCTGGGAGTAGTCGGGAGTCAGAAATGGCCACTTTGGAGGTGCCAGCAAGTGGGATCCATCACTCCAAAAGCTTATGGGAGAATAGGGACCCATACAGAGAGCTAGCTAGGTGCTGTGACGTGACGTGTAAGCCTTTTGTATAGGTTCAAAAAGAAACAAAGATAAAATGTGGAGGGGAAAAGGCTCTTGGGACAGTTTCTGGATCAACTTCCTGAAAAAGAATGTTGAGTCACCATTTGTGGTGTTCACGCCCAGGGGAGTGGCAGCACCATTAAAGGGCACTGGAGCATCTCTCATTGCTTTAACCTTGGTGACTGCACAGTTTCACATTGGGAGGCATTGTTCTGAGGCATCTGGAGCAAACCTCTTGTATCCTGAAAAGAAAACAGCCCAAGGAGAGGAGGGCCCTAACTGCAGTGTCCAGAACAGAGCATTATTCCAACCAGTCAGGATCTGAGCAATGTCTGAAAGAGTCAAGGGTTGGTTTGGGCACGGGCAGAGACAGTTTAAAGTCTTCAGATATCTGACTGTATTAACACAGGGACCCTGGAGGGCGGGTCGGGTGGGAATGTGTGTCCTGGAACCAAGAAAGGAATCAAGTTTCCAGTTGAGCATTGGAAGTCTGTGTGAGAAAGCTGTCACCATTGAATAATACAGGAACCATGCCTCTCTGTCTCCTGCTCCCCAGCCCTATCACCTTGAGAGGTTAAAGCCGAGATAAATGAGACAGGGGGACTGGGCACAGAGACAACCCACAGTTGGCCAGTCTAGGCCATCTGTGCCAGTAGTTTCCAGTATTCTAGATCTCTCTTACACCTTGAAATGAAAGCCTTCACCAATCCTAGGTGTCCCAACCAGAACAGTAGCGTAGTTCCGTCTGAAATCAGAGTGCTGGCTCCAGAGGCTGTAGGCTTGAGAAACCAGAGCAGTGGGACTTTGCCTCAGGCTCTGAACCCTGACCCAAAGGCTCTGAAGGCCCTGAGACCTAAGTGCACGCATGGTATGCTTTTTTTACAAGCGACAGCATTTTCTGTCTGTCTGACAACTGGTATTGCTTTCCCTGCTCTGTGTATCCATACGTCCTTGTAATGGGCAATGTGAGGGCAGAGAGGCAGTGGTTAAAAGTCAGAAGAAAGGAAAAAAGTGTTGACTCAGAGTTTGAAATTTTCAAGAGGGTTAAGTTAGCACAGGTGGGTCATTTGTTTTGAGCCAAGTGATTAAAATGCCCAAACTTGTGAGCTGAGTGGAATTCTGTCAGCCAGAGAATATGGAATGGGGAGCGGAACAGGGAAAGAAATGGCTTGTGTCTGTAGGCTGTGGGACCGTACAGGCTGCATGGCAGGGCACGCTGGTCTGTCTCATGGGAATGGGAGGCTGAGAAGGGCATGTGATCCAGAGCAGTTCTTCCATTTTTTTTTTTTTTTTTTGGTTTTTCGAGACAGGGTTTCTCTATTTAACAGCTTTGGCTGTCCTGGACTCGCTTTGTAGACCAGGCTGGCCTCGAACTTGCAAAGATCCGCCTGCCTCTGCCTCCCAAGTGCTGGGATTAAAGGCATGCGCCACCACCGCCCGGCTGCGAGTTCTTCCATTTTTGTGTGACCTGCAGACTTGGCAAGAGAGAAGGACAGGCAGTAGCTGGAACTATAGAGAAATTATCACAGACATAGGCTATGGTATAGATTACAGTTAGAAAAGCCAGGGCGAATGCCCTCACCGTGAAGCACACACCTTCTCCCATCCTTTCTAAAGCGGGAGTATCCTGTTAACACGTCATCAGGGCTGATCCTTCCAGCTTCTGCTCTCTGTTAATTTAGTGGACATGCCCAGTCTCCAAGTCAGCTGCACAAGTCATTCAGTCCATGGGCTATAGCAGCTGACAACAGATATCAGGTGGTCACCAGATGGCATTAGGTGGCCAAATATGTAGGTTACCAGAGCCTCAGCAAGGTGACCCTCACAACCAGGCCTAGAACTGACTACTTCTGAGTGGCTGGCCACAATGTTAGACATCTAATATAGAGACAAAAGCCCTGAGAAGAGCACAGGCTGGCCAGGCTTGTGGGATCATGGGGGTCCATGTATCCAAGAACAAGACTATGATCTGGAGAGCCAAGCCCAGATCTTCAGCTTAGGGACAAGGCAGGTGAGCACTAAGGCTTCAGCTGAGTTCAGGGGATCAGCGCAGACCCCATCAGAGACTTCCCACCCAAGGCCTGGCGGAAACTGGAACTAAATACCCATCACTTGGCCAAGCTCTCATGGAGTTGAGTGAGCGTAGTAGGATGAAGGAGTGTTAGTACTGGAGTGAGCTTAGGAGCTTGGGAACTGTAACCTATTCACCAGGGAATAAGACAAATCTGAGAAGGAAGCAGAGAGCAAATCACTCCTGTGATATGCTACAGGGAAGGAGGGCGAAGGGGGTCAGGGAGTTTTCATTCTGAAATTAGCCCAGCTCAATCCTGCTTGGATCTCTCTAGTCCCCTCCTCTTTGTGACCTTGCCTCAGAAACCCATCATCTGCTGAAAATTTTCACCTGCTTCACAAACTTCTGCTCTGAGTGATCCTCTTGGCCTGAGGGTACTGTGCTGTCTCCAGAGTGACTTGCCCCTGAGCCTCTGACTTTTTTCTGGACAGCCAAAAAAAGGGAAGCATTAGGGCTTGGGAAATAATGAGACTTACCTACAGTTGCTGCTAGTCCCCTTTAAAACACACCCCACACCCACCACCCTGTGGATCCCAACCGGCCATGACAGTGACATCAAGGACATCCTTGTCCTTGCTATTGTAAGGCTGCCCACAGCTCAACTGACGAGAAAGCTGCAGTTAGTCTTTATCATCAAGGAGCCCAGTATCCCCCTCCATTCTTTTGTACAAAATATATTTAGTCCTGCCAAAGAGATTTCTGGGTTGCCATAAATTCTCCTTGCTATCAGAACAAGATAAGGCATTGAAAAGGGGTTACAGAGAGGGCAGACATCAAAGGGGTCAAATGAAATAGTCTAAAATCACCTCTACCCTCTGGATTCCTTCCTCTGGCTAATGGCTTTCTGTTCCTGCTCTCTACCTCTAATTAGAATATTTGCCAAGAGTTCTGGGGTACCAGAATTTTCCTAGAGAGCCCCACTTTCTTACCAGCTAATGTATGTTGATGCCTGTGCCACCATTTTCAAAAGAGGCCCCCATTGGAAGTCTATTGGAGTGCAAAAAACACGGAATTAGACAGCAAGTATAGATTTATTATGGAGAACCTTCGAAACAGAAGGCTGTGTCTGACCAGAAGGGAGCATCTCGTGCTGGTGCCTTCTGTTTTGTTTCTTAGATTGTTCAAGATTCTTTTTTTGTTATTGTTGGGTCTCATTATG
This sequence comes from Lophiomys imhausi, assembly GCA_907164525.1. NCBI lineage: Eukaryota > Metazoa > Chordata > Mammalia > Rodentia > Muridae > Lophiomys > Lophiomys imhausi. The sequence continues at coordinate 11,095,819 of CAJQZJ010031933.1, forward strand.
TAGCTCTGGCTGTCCAGACCTCACTATAGACCAGGCTGGCCTGGAACTCACAGAGATTTGCTTGGCTCTGCTTCTCGAGTGTTGGAATTAAAGGTGTGCGCCACCATGCCTCACATGGTTCAAGGTTCGTGACTCTCTGAGAGACTTTGCTTTTTCTAGTTAAATCCAAATCACACAGTGCTCTGCCACTGAGCTACACTCCCGCACTCCAAAATCTTGTTCTTTAAGAAATTAAAGCACAGCAGCTGGAGGGATGGTTCAGCTATTAAAAGCACTGGCTGCTCTTCTAGATGCCCTGAGTTCAACTCTTAGTACCTACACGGTGGCTCACAACCTTTTAAAACTGTAGTTCAATGGGATGTGATTCTCTCTTATGGTATGAGGATGCACATGCAGACAAAACACTCATATACATAAAATACATGAGCAAATTTTACATCTTTTTTTTAAATAAAAGAAATGAAAGAGAGTTTTGTGGAGCTGTTAAGACAATCTGTACCGGGCGGTGGTGGCACACGCCTTTAATCCCAGCACTCGGGAGGCAGAGGCAGGCGGATCTTTGTGAGTTCGAGGCCAGCCTGGTCTACAAAGCGAGTCCAGGACAGCCAGGGCTGTTACACAGAGAAACCCTGTCTTGAAAAACCAAAAAAAAAAAAAAAAAAAAAAAAAAAGAATCTGTAAAGGCACAGTTTGGGTAGGGTGGTATCCTAGAAAAAATTTATTTGTGTTTCTGGGAGGGCCAGTTCTATTAGCTGACATCTTCAGGGGTCTGTTTGGGCCATTGATTCAGAAGTCTTTCTTGTCAAGAGAAAATTAGGTTACTGAAGAGAAATGAAGATTAAAATCCCTGAATAGGGGGATGGAGACCAATGAATTCTTTTCCGAGAGCTAGTATTCATGGGGTGAGGCCCCAGTGAGATAGAGCATGGGTTAAACTGTGAGCTGAGGTATGTGCCCAGGAACTCTGGGCAGTAGACAGCCTAGATGAAGAAACTACAGATTCAGGTGACAGAAGGGCAGAGAGAATGGGACCACAGGCTGTCAGTGCCAGAAAGGGCCCAGGGAACAACAGCCTGGGTTTAGCAAATAGATGGCCAGGGAGCCAAAACTAATCTTGATTCATGAGAGACGTGGACCCTGCCTCAAAATTATCCACACAGTGTGCCAAGAAACCCTACCAGCCAAGAAGTAAGGCAAACCCAAGTTACAAGCTCTCCTCTGAATTACATCCTTGTGTGGTGGATAGGAAGATTGTAGTCCAGAGAAATTAAGTAGTTTGTTCATAGTGTTGCCTGGATCTAGTATTCAGTCTCAGTTAAAAAAAAAATCTCTGTCTGTCTGTCTGTCTGTCTGTCTGTCTGTCGTCTCTCTTTCCCCTACTCCCCCTTTCCAACTTCCTCTCTCCCTCTAGCTCTTGTAACTCTCTCCATCTCTTCCTTCTCCCTGCTTTCTTGCTCCCTCCTTCTAATAAGTATGAAAGAAGAAAGGCAAAGCATGAAGCCAGAGTCAGCCACTCCTGTCCCATCTCTTTCTACTATGTTGCCTAGCTGCCCAGCATCCTGAGAC
>CAJQZJ010031933.1:11097394-11129071 GCA_907164525.1 Lophiomys imhausi
ACCTAGCTGCCCAGCATCCTGAGACCTTCCTTCGCAGACTTCACATCACTTTTTCCCAGTCATCATCTTGGTGCTTAGCCAAGTGCTTCACAGGAGGGCCAAGGGGACAGCAGTGATCACATTGCTGACGACTTTGCATGAAACTCAAAGTTTATTTTGGGTGAATCTTCTGTTTATTCCTCATTCTAAATATGCCAAATCCCCACCCCTCCTTTTCTTAAAACTGGTGTTTCCAGCCCCGTTGCTCTTCTTCTCCCTTATGTCAGGTGAACAGAAACTACATGTTTAGTCCAGTTCCAACCTTATAGGACTAGTGTGTGTATGGCCACTCACATTCCAACCCCCCGCCCCCCACATTGCATATAAAGAAACAGGCTTAGGGTCAGAGTGACTGGTCTAAGGGCAAAAAGAAAGCCATGAAACTAGGATGGGATGGATACTCCTAGCTGTCTGATTCCTAGCCCTTTCTTTCTGGAAAAAGGGCACAACTTGAATGAGCAGGTGTTGTTTCCTGGGTTTCCCCTTAAGCCCATCTTAGTCTAAGATCCATCTCAACTTAGGCCATGCTTTCTTCTCTCCCTCCTTCCTCTACTAAGTCCCCAAGTGCCTAGCCCTTAGAACGTTCTCAATATGTACTTCTTGAATGGAAAAAAAAATTGTTCTCATGGGTAAGAATTGGTCACTATGGGGCTGACAACCCATAGGGTTTCATGGTATATAACTTTCCATGTGTCGTCATTAACTAGGTACCCCTTCAAGAGGTTTAGGTATGAAGGATCTAGGAGGGCATATGGGAAGAAGGGACAGTCTGATGAATTGGTTGACAGGGGCTCACAGGCAGCCCCAGGAAGGTGGCAGCAAGCTTTTGGGCCAAATGACTGTCATCTAACACAGTGCTCTCTCTACCAGGAGTGGTTTTATCCCCTGCTTCCTTCACACTGGGACATACAGCAATGTTTGGAGACACTTTGGGTTGTCACACTGGGTGGGGACTTGTACTGGAATCTGGTGGGTAGAGGCCAGGGGTTCTGCTCAAAACCCTGTAAAGCACAGCACAGCTGCACAGCAGAGAATTTACCAGCCAATAATGTCAACACCACTGAGGTGGAACCCTACAAACATCACTAAGAACTAGTTTGCCTAAATAATTCATTACTCACACTAGAGCATTTTAAGAGTGGAATGGCCATTGTTAATCAATATTCATCACATGAACAGACTTCAGAAAACCAGACTACGTAGATTCTGGTCTGGACCCACAGAACATGGATGATGAGGAAGCAATCAGGCAAAGGATTCTGGTCATTGGGCAGGGGGAGATGGAGAGAGTATCAACAGGTCAGGTGAGGACTCTCAAAAAGGGAGCTTTCACTTCCTGGTGTGAAGGAATGACAGATCCAGGGAGATGGAGTTTCACAGGAATGCCTTGGTGTCCCTAGGATGTAGGCATGACACAAATCACATATAAGCAGAGATAAGGTAGGGATGAAACATACTGAAAATAAATTCTTAAAGATATGTAATTGATAAGAATGTCACTTATGATCATGTGTAAAAGTTAGCGGTCTCTCGGTGGTGTTTCCATTTATGTCAGGAATAGTCAACATGTTTTTTTCTCTTACTATTCTAATTAATTATGTTCACCTGGAAGTCCAGGCCAACCAGTAGGAGCTTCCTCTCTTGTTGATTAGCAATGACTGCCACATACCCCCAAAAGGACAGTTGGTGGTCCACCCATCTACCTTTATTTCACAAGGCCCGGTTTTCTCATTCTTTTGAAAGCTGGGTGAAAGTGACACACTAGTCCGGGGGCCTCTCGTACACTTACTTAGTCCATCGGTGCCAAACACGACGCTGGGCAGGGAGATAAGGACTAAGAAGACACCACCCTTGGCACCCAATACCTTGACATTTTTGCGGAGCAATAAAATAATATTTGTGAAAATAAAGCTACTAGGGAATTTGGAACAAAGTAGGATCACAGTTACAAGAGCCCCTTGCTTGGCGAGCCTCTACCCTTCAAGAAAACAAGAACCTGGGCTCAGAGGAAAGAGGAAGTAGTAGGTTTGGAGAATGGCAGTGGGTCCAGCAGTATTGGCTGAGGAGAGTCTTGCTGAGCCTCAGGAGGATGGGAGCCACCTATATACCAACTAATGACTCTTTGGTGTCTTTTACCAGGGCGAGAGATGGTGGGGCCCACGCTGCCTGGATACCCACCCCACATCCCCACCAGTGGGCAGGGCAGCTATGCATCTTCTGCTATCGCAGGCATGGTGGCAGGTAAGGGTTGAGGGACTGGGTGCAAATCTTACAAAAGGGAAGGATGTGTTGAAGGGATAGGGAGACAGTACGTGACAAGAGATAGGTTGCGTTCCCCTCACTCATAGGCTTCTGAAAGGATACTAAAGAATGGGTCAATGGGGGACTTCAATATCAGCACCCGGAGAAAATCCCCCATGCCATCTTGGCTCCTTGACTCCTCTCAGCTTAGCATTCTTCTCCCGTATCTCCCACATAGACAGAACTATGTTCGTATTCACGCTCCCCCACTTCCTCCTCTTCCACTGTATCAAAGAGGAGTAATCAGCAAACACTGAGATAAACATGAGCTTAAGCCCTGGTCTCCTGTGGTTTAAATCAAATCAGATGAATCTTAGTTTACCTCTTCAGTAAAATCTGAATTTGAATGATAATGGCAATCACGGTGAAGATGATGATGATGGTGATAAATGAGTGAAGCACATCTCCCTCTGCATTCCACACTCACTCAGCAATGAGTAGGGCCCAGGTTCTACCTCCTCTGAGGATACCAGAGCTAACAGTCCTTCTTCACACTCGTTTGAAATGTCGTGGATTTTTGCTTGACAGTCCATTTGATGTCTATCTGCCAGTCATGATCTAATGGTGACCTGTGATTTCAGGGTCTGGACAAATGTGTAGGGCAATGACAATTTCTTTGGGAAAGTCCCAGTCTTTTAGGAGTCATATAGGAAAACTCCAGGGATGGATGAGTGGTTAGACTGGAACCATTTCCACTGCCCAGAGAGGTATGAGTGCCTGAAGCTTTTGGGAAGGGCTCTGAACTCAGGCCATGTGTGATCCCTAATACCAACCCTCTAGCAACCTCCCTGGCTCTGACCCTAAAGACTTGGCCCCATTCCACCAAGCCTGCTTCCCTCTGACAGGGGTTAATCTTTGCCAGCCACCCACCCACTCTGGGCACCCTGTGCACAGGCAGGTGGGCTGAGCTCTCTTAGGCAGAGAGGGTGGGAGCAAGGAGAGGAGGCTTTGCTCCCTGGGAACCTGCTGAGCTGGCACTTGTTGCTGCCCGGTTACCGTGGCGATGTGCTTAATGCAGCGTTGAAAATACAGAATACTGACTCCTCTCTCCCTCCTGGCCCAGGCTCCCTCTCTCCCTCCCTGCCTCCCTCTTGTGGAGCGTGAAATGAGATTGGTCAAGATAAAAAAGGAAAAGATTCGGTTATTTTTTTGAGTGTGGATAATGGGGTCTCTCAATCAAAATTCTAGACTCCAGTCTGCTCCCCCCACCACCTCCCTTTCCTAAACCCTCCACTTGCCGTGCTGCCTTAGAGGAGAAGGAAGCAACGTAAGACATGACCCCCCCCCCTCTCTCTGTATTATGAATGACTCTTGGGAGCAGGCACAGGGCAAGGGGTTCCTGGGGCCAGAGTGTGACTAGGAATGTAGCTGGAAGGCAGAGGAAGAGTAGCTTCCAGGAAGACCTCACCTAGAGTGGGTGCTGTCATACACAAGCATACATACACACATAAAGTGTATGTGTACATGTACATACATATAAATGCACACATGCACTCACAACACTTACCGCATAGACTTAAAGTAAGTTGCAAAAGGAAAGGGTCTCATCATACACAGTGGATGGGTTTCCAGAAAACTGTGTATACATTAGTTTTCAGGAAATGCAATGGCGTTAAAGTGAATCACCTGGTTCCTAAGAGCACTCTTGTGCAAATGAGTTCTGAAGCAATGCCTTTTGTAGAAAAATAACATCATATCCATCTCTTACCACTGCCTATGGTCTGTCACTTGACTGAATGGGGATTCTTTCTATTAAAGTCAGTTAACTCATTAAGCATCTACTGTATGCACGTAAGGCGTATAATAAAGGCATCAAATAATGCCAGGTACATTCTTCAATCAGTTTTGTAAAGGAATAAGTGGTGATTTATTATTCATTTCTGCATACCTAGCCATTTAAATGCATAACTTTATTTGTCTTTAGTCCTTACAATACATCTTGGAGACTGGTAGAATCCAAGTTTTATAGCTAGGGAAACCAAGGTTTACAAGAGTCAAATGGTGTGCTCAGGGATGAAGCTAAGCTGATTAAGTTTTTCAAACACAAATTTAACATCTGTGTTTCTTTCCCTTTTCCCTACACATAAGTAAAGATGCAAGCTATGGCCTGACCCTACAAACAGTTAATGGTTTTCATATCAGTTATAAAGCGGAACCAGCAGATTAGATAGTTAGATTCATCCTGACATGAATTCATGCTTTCTTCCATCCTTTCATTTTCTCTTTCCATACAACTATCTCCCTTTCTATCTATTCATTTGCTTATTCTTATTCATCTACCTTCATATATACACATATATCATTCTATGCATCTTTCTACCCATCAGTCTGTCCATCCATCCGTCTGCCCATCCATCCATCCATCCATCCATCCATCCATCCATCCATCCATCCTTATTCTTCCTTTTTCCAATGCATCCATGATTTTACCTGTCTCCCTTTCCAGCCATCCTCCCAGCATCCATCCTCTCATTATTAATACTTCCATTACCCACATTCTTTTTCTTTTTTTTTGGTTTTTCAAGACAGGGTTTCTCTGTGTAGCCCTGGCTGTCCTGGACTCACTTTGTAGACCAGGCTGGCCTCGAACTCACAAAGATCCGCCTGCCTCTGCCTCCCAAGTGCTGGGATTAAAGGCGTGCGCCACCACCGCCTGGCATTCTATCTAACCTTGAACCCTTCTGCATAGTCACTTTTTCAGTTAACAAATACTAGTGAATATCTATCTACTGGGCCTGCAGAAATACACAAAGCACGTCCCTTTATCTGTGATGGTGGACAAGAATAAGCAATGAACAAGTAAACGAATGAACAAACATAAATATCACATAAAGATAACTATGCAAAGGCAATAAAATGTGGTGATGCAATGAAGAGCCACAGGGAGAGGAGATAACTACTTTAGATTGAATATACAGGAAGCTTTTCTGAAAAGATTTTCAAAATGGTCAGTCAAGTGATAAACTGAGGCTGACCATCCCTAACCCAAAAGAAGACCAAGTGCAAAGGCCCCGAGGCAGGAAAAGTTAATTTAGCATGACAGTATATGGAAAGAAGGGGAACATATTAAAGACTAGAGAGTATTGGAGAAAGCGCTGCATGGTGGGAGAACATGTTTGAGAGCACCACTCAGATGCTTGGGGAAATAGGTTGTAGACACAGAGACAAGTTAGGGCATCATCGCTGTAGTTTCTGTAAGAGACAGCAGTTGCTTTGGCTAGGAAAGTGGCCCTGAAGGAGAAGAACTCAATATGTTTTGGTAATAAATGGAACAGAACCTGCCAGCAAGTTGACTACAGAGATGAGAGACAGAGGCAAAATCCCATGGAATAGGTGTCTGTAGACCAGGCTTTGGAAGCCTCACAGGTGACAGTGGTGAGTGTACATGTGGGAAAGCAGGACAGGAAGAGGTGTGGTGGAAAGCAAGAGTTCAGAGGCCATAACAGAGTTGAGATGATTAACTACCAAGCTTGATATCTCAGAAGGCTTTAAAATGAGACTGGGGTTGCTTCTTCTGTATAATTTGGAGTTGTAACCAGGGATCAGAAGAGAGTAAGTAGAAAAAGCAGGCAAGTTGCAAAGCAATTTGGGTGACTAACACAGATTCCAGAGGAAATTAGGGACTAAGTGGCCGAGGGAATTGCTGGTGTTGAATGACCATTGGAATTATCAGATATGACTCTATGGCACTTTGCCTAGATGGGCACTGGCCTGATTGGAAAAGATTGTGAGGATGAAGGCAGAAATCCTGAGTCAGAAAAAGAGACTAGTGGCATCCGATGTAGGAACAAAGGAAATTGGACTTTCCTAGACATAGTGACATTTCATTATCTGTGGCTATATACAGGTAGATCTGGTAGCAGACAGATGCCACACTCCAAGGTATACTATCTACCCAGACACAGTCTCTATCCCCACATCCTGTTGACTGAGGCAAAGAGGCATGCAGTGTACATTAAATAAATAAGAACCAAGTGAGGGAATGTGTGAATGAGTGACAAAAAGAGGGGCTAACACGTTGCATTTATCAACTCTTTTCCTTGTCCTTTAGAGATTGCAATGTTCAGCATTGGGAGGCCAGAGTAAGGGCCCTTGCTGTACAGTCAGGACAGAATTGGCCTCCTCCAAGAGAATGCTGAAACCTGGGAAACCAACAGTAAACAGACTTAGTTCCCACTGTAGGCTGTAGGAGCAAGCACTGGGAGAGGAACATGGCAGCCAGATTTCAATTCAGAATCTTTAGCATTGTGGCCTTGGGAAAAAGCCTTTAGGCCTTCTGCATAGAGGTTTTTCATCGTAAGTAAATAATTGGATTAGATAATTTCTTAGTTTTCTTCTTTCTCACCCCCCCTTCCTTCTTGTACATGTATTTTCTTCTGAATCTGTGTTTGGGTCTGTCCTAATTCCAAACACCATGAGCTTGCTGCCTAATATGGAACCCCTAGATACACAGAGGGTTCAGCAACCCTCCCCTACCCCAGGCTCTTCTCTGGCTTATGTTCCTCCTATGCAAATGACTACTCTCAACAGGGACACAGTGTTGCTGGCCCCAGCCAGGCTTTAAGATTTATTGTGTGATTGATCAGAGTGTCCATTGAACTTTTTTTATTTTTTAGTACCTGCTTCAGGAGAAAATAAAAAGAAGCCAACATTTATTGATGCTTCTTTTATCAAGAGCATGATTCTAAGCATTTAATAACTCACCATCTCATTTAATCCTCACCAAAATCTCATGAGATAGGGACAAGAATTTGCCCTATTTGATAGGCAAGGACACTAAAGCTCAGGGAAAGAGAGAGAGAGAGAGAGAGAGAGAGAGAGAGAGAGAGAGAGAGAGCCAAACCTAGAAATAGAAGAAAGAGATTTGACTTCAGACCAGCTAGTTCCAGAGCTGAGGAGTTTTAAACCTTCATTCCAAAATCTGAAGGAGATACGAAGTCACAACAGGTCTTAGCTTACAATCACAGATGAGTTTCTGAGAGACTGTGTACATATTTTTGAATATTAAATTGCCTGGAATCTGGCCAGATTTGTAAATGAAATCATCTGGTAAATGTTTGAAGACATTACCTGGAATTTATGATCAAGAGTTCTAAGGTCAAGTTCATGCTCCATCATTGGTCAACAGTGTGAGCTGAGACAAGTTTTTTACTCAGGCTTCATTTGAGTTTCCCATTTTATAAACTGGTAGTGTGAAGCCGGGCAGTGGTGGCGCACGCCTTTAATCCCAGCACTTGGGAGGCAGAGGCAGGCGGATCTCTGTGAGTTCGAGGCCAGCCTGGTCTACAAAGCGAGTCCAGGACAGCCAGAGCTACACAGAGAAACCCTGTCTTGAAAAAGAAAAAAAAAAAACCAAAAAAAAACCCCAAAAAATAAACTGGTAGTGTGGGAGAACACTTCATAGGATGGTTGGGAGAGATGAAAAGGGCACAATTTGCAGAAACATGCTTTGCAAGCTTTAAATTACACACCAAATGATAGGCGTGGTAGTCAGCTCGACTTTGTCATGGTTGTGTAAGGGGATTCTTCAGTAAATTCCTTGACAAATAATTCTTTTGGGAAAGCCAAGGATCAACTCACAGAAAGAGGTAGACATGCCTTGAGTAAATTCATGCCCTGAATTTGCCTAAAGCAAGGACACAGTTTTCCTGAGGCTAGATTCCTTCTTTGACCACCAGCCACTCTTCCTGCCATGGGCTCCTCTGGAAAGCCTGTTCTGTTGAAAGTACAGGCAGCTGAGAACATAGAATTTGCATCTGGCTCCTAGAGTTGTGGCAGTTTCCACAATATATCAGATTTTCAACTTGTGATGTTTCTGATGTCTCACTTCCTTTATCTGGATAATGGAGATTATGACACCTGCCTCCTGGGTCTGTTGGGGGGCTGCAGTATATTAAGGACCTGCCCAAAGTGACCCATGCTGCTGAGGGTCCTCCTGAGCTCTACTGTTCCTGTTGTGGTTTGACTTGCTCTGCTCAGTGCCACTCATTTCTAGTCTCAGCCCTGCCAGCCCTGCAGATCTGTTTCCTTGTCCCAATTCCCATACTGTGAGGTGTCATGAACCTCACAGGTCTCTTGCCTGTGTGCTCCAACAGGAAGTGAATATTCTGGCAATGCCTACAGCCACACCCCGTACTCCTCCTACAGTGAGGCCTGGCGCTTCCCCAACTCCAGCCTGCTGAGTAAGTTCCTGGGGTTGTCCAGGCCCTCTGATGGGCAGGGGAGGGTTGGGGTGGGGAATGAAGCCAGACCAAAGAGCTGAGAAGCCTCAAGTTATATGGAAGTCTAGAGAGATGGCAACTGTTTGTCATAGAGGAAGTCAGCAGCAAATCCCAGTATGTGGTGGGCTTAGGGGAGAGAACAGAAGGCCAAACAACCTATGGCTTTCATATCTCTCCTTTCCACAGCCATGTCTGTTAACGTTTTGTTTCGTGCAAAATTCAGAAATCAAGCCTTAAAGGGCAAGGGTAGAGAAGGGCAAAGTTATACTCAAGCAAAGCCCAGAAGAGGCTGTCCTGCCTGTCAGGGCTCACAGTCCTGCCAGGAGAGAATTTACTGAACACTGCTAGCTGCTCTTCTTCCTGGGAGCTAAGGCCAAGATGCTGTCTTGCTCATTAGCCATCTAAATATGCTGAAAACAGTCGTGAGTCACCACCAAAACTTTGTTCCATCTAGTTCCTTATATTTAGTCTAAGAAGTGAATATCTGGAAAGTGAGTGTAAGTGAGGTTTGAGACTGCTTCTTCTCCCTTTCTTGCTCTGGATCCCTGAACTGTTTGGGGAAGATTTTGTGGAAAATAAGTTTACAAAGATCTTATGGAATTCTTCTAGAGCCTCCCTGAGTGGTGGCCCTGTCAGCTCTCAGAGAAAATCTGAACCAGAGAGAAGCTGTGGTCTCAAGGATGTCCAGTTTCACAGACACCTGGGCAAACTGGCTTGACCACCCATTCCCTAAAAATCCCTTTCCTATTGTCATATCTTACAGCCCCAGAAATGACTGGCAGGGGACTTACCTGTGATCTGTTAGCTAGATATGTTCAATTCCAAGATTTAGCCAGAAAAGGCAAAGACAATGAGGCTGCTGGGGTTAAGAGGACTGTCCTGGTGAGCTTGGCGGGAGTCCCTCAAGCCCAGAACCCCGTGGGCCAGGCAGGAGTACAATTCTTTTGGGTGTTCAAAAGAAGATGCCCTGACCTGCCATTATTTAGGCTAGGTTCAAGAGATTCCCACTGTGCTGTTTTTGAGGTTCCACACACTTTGCCTACTGCGGGCAGCAAGACTGTTGAAGGTCAAATCAGTCATGAAGAGTAGGGGACAAGAAGCCATCATTTCTCAGGCTAGAAACTCAAAGGTGAGGCCAGAGAAGGAGGCAAAGCTGGAGAGGAGTTAATCTTTGATAATCATTTGGGTGGGGGAGGGGGGATAAATGATTAACACATGCTGTCTTAAAGGTCAGCAGATGTAGAGGAATGCCATGGTACAACTTCCCCTCTGACCAGCAATGTTGTTATTTTAATGTGTCCAGGTTCCCCATATTATTACAGCTCTACGACAAGGCCAAGTGCACCGCCCACCTCTGCCACAGCCTTTGACCATCTGTAGTTGTCATGGGGACAGTGGGAACAACCAGGCAACAGGAGGACTTGGCCTGAGACAGGCCCCAGAGAGTCACACAAAGGAATCTTTATTTATTACGTGAAAAATAACCACAATTCCAGCATTGCGGCTCACTCCCTGTGTGGTCAATTAAATGAACCATGAAAGTCAGGATGACCTTGGAGAAGGCCGAACTGTCTTCCAAGATTCCTATTGTGAGTGACAGGAGTTCCAGGAAACAAGAACCATCCCATTTCAAAAGAGACAGAACTAGAGGAGAAGTGTACCCAGGCTGGTACCCACCAAAGGAGAGAAAAAGGATTCACAGAGAACTTAGAGGGAGATCTGTCTGAGGGTGTACAAGGACCATCTGTGTGATCTTCATCAATACAACTCCAGCAATTATGAACTGTAAGCAAGTCCTCTGGCCCACAGTTGTAGCCCAGGGCCAAGGCTAGCTAGGAGTTACCACCTTTAGCTTCTGCCACCTGCTGGGCAAGTCAACCAGCAGCTTTCTGGGGATGTCAGCTGACCTTCCTTTCCTGTTGCTGTGAGCCTACCAGTATCCTCTAGCCTTTCACCCAGCCAGCCGGTCCAGTCATCCCTTGGCAGCAGTGAACCTGTCCCCTGGGGAGTGCAGTGAGGCTCTACACAGAGCACAGCAAGCCATGACAGCTGGAATCACGTCCTCTTCTCAGCAGCCCTGCCAATTAAAGTGTGCTTTCTGCAGCTCCAGCCCACCCAGCCACCGAAGAGACCCCGAAACCAGCAGCAAGATTCCCTCTCTGGCTCCTCAGCTCCTCCCCCACATAACCTCTCTGTAAATACCTTACATGAAGCTCTGTCTGGGTCAAGCTTCCCTCTTTCCATCCCCCAGACTTTGGCCTCTGAATTGTCTCCCTACTATGTTGGGCTTTTCTCCTTGATATATATTTTTTTTTAAACAACCCACCATTACCACATGACTCAATAAACCATTACTCTTGGTCTCAGGTTTTGGGGCACCTTGGGGATGGACTTCCTCTAAGCACTGAACCAAGTGACAAACTTTGAAGATATAGATTAGAAGGGACATTGTAGATGTCCTGGCTTAGCATTCTCTCCTTGCCCTTAATAGACGACCAATGCTGGGTAAATAAATTATTCCTAATTTTGAGTTGATCTACTAAGTAGATGCCAGCATAAAGCAAGCATGTGTCACAGGGCCATGCCAGCCATACACTCTCCATAGCGGTTGGCATTAACTGAAGTCCAGAGTATTGGGGGAGTGAGTTGGAAAAGATCCACAAATAACTACAATTGGAGTCCCACACAAACAGCAGTTTTGAGCTTCATGGCACTGAAGGAAGCAAGCAAAAAGACGAACTTCTCTTTTGTGTCAGGCACAGTGTGGGGGGGCCATTGAGGAAGACAAGTTCAGATTAGCCCGATTTTACATATGAGAAAAACTGGGATGATGTGGCCAAAATGGGAAGTCATGGATTCAACCGGGTCTCCTAAATCCAGCACTTTCAAACAATCCACAGGATCCTCTTCAGGAATACCTGAGGGTTCTATGGAGGGTTCTAGATAGAAGGAAGGATTGGGCAGGGGCTTGCTTCCAAGGGTTTATTTTCTCTTTCTCCCTACAGGTGTCTGTTCCCCCTTTTGGGAACAGACATCCTGGCATCTCTGTGAACTCTCCCCTCCATGCTGGACCCAGATGGGATGAGGGGCAAGATGCCTGGGAAGATAGCAGGGAAGAGTTTGGTAGAAGGGAGGACTCATCATTCCATCTGGGGGCTCCATGGTTGGGAAGATAGAAGTAGAGAGCTAAAGTTGTTATCACTTCAGGTCTACCCCAAAGGAGGCTCCAGGATCATTTAAGGGGCAAGTGTGGGATGAGCCTAATTGTGCCATAAGGGGAAACTTATGAAGAAACCTCTGTCTGTAAGCTTGGAAGTAGGAATCTGAAGCCTATTACAACCGGGCTTTTCATGGCTCTGAACCACTGGATTCGTGAGTGCCCTAGGGCAATTCAAAACTGAGAATTTCATGATGTTCCTGCGAGCCTACACAGTGATCCTTGCATTTATAAACAAAACTCCTTCAGAGACGTTGTGTACTCCGGGTAGTCACTCTCAGGTCACAAACACAGAGGAATCTGACATATATGTTTGATGCAAAACTTAAACTTCCTTTTCTGAGCTTAGGTAGTCACTGCAGGAAACTCAGCTCAGAGCAGATGGTGAGAGATTGTGTGCTGTTAGCCAGCCTGCACTCTCCAGGACCTGTTCTATCCTAGGTAAAACTAGAGTCCCCTTTGGGGCTCAGAAAACATGCTAATTTGTATTGGGTGAGGGAGACTATTCAAAATACCTCAACAAGACAGTGGTCTGGGAGAAGTTTGGTTGTGGGCTATGAAGACCCACAGAAGGAAGGATGGGAAGTGGTACTGAGGCTGAGTCAGATAGCCATGTCCACCTTGGGAAACATCTATGGGTGATTGCAAATTGAGCTCACTCTTCAGGGGGAGGTGGGGGCCCTGATTTCTGTGGGCTATGGATGAATAGTCTGTGTTACCAGGAGGACCTGGGATGAAGTGTTTGCCTCAGAGATTACCAAAGCACTGAGAACCTACCTCACTCCTTTCCACTGCATCTGAAACAACCATTTTTCACTACCCCTGTAAGAAGACCTCAGCTTCTTGTCCATCACCCACTTCCCACCCCTGAGTCCTCCCTGCTTCCTACTAACTTTTAGCAGGGTGCCAGGTCACCAGGAGCTTGCAGCAAGCCCTAGATAGTAAAAAAGCAAGTTTCTTGCTGGAGGAAGAATGGGCTCCAGGTACACAGTTTGTGGACTGTCAGGTCTATGTCCCCAAGTTCTAAGCTAGGAAAGTGGTCGGGGAAGAGAAGCTTGGATTTCTCCCTCCAAGGGCCAGCCCTTGGGATGTCTGTAAGCCCCCTTTCCCCACGTTCCCTAGGCTGTCTGTCAGCACCCTTCCTCTAGACTGTATGTAAAGCCCCCCTTTCCCCACCCTCCCTGATTTCTCCAGAATTCTTGTCACAAGTTGTTACTAGGAAATAGTAACTGGCCTACCATGTGCCAGGCACATACTCAAAGCTCGAGGAATAGTGTTTGGTGAGCACAGTCCACAAATCCTGAAATAAAATAGAGAGAGAGAAAAATTGATTCACCCAGGTTTCCCTATTCCCATCTGCCCCACCTTTCAGATGCCGTATTTTCCCAAAAATGTCTTTTCCCAGTTTACACTGTGATTATCCTCTGAGATAATTCCATTGGGAGTGGGCACAGGAAGAAGAACTGAAGATCTCCGTGTGTGTCCACCATCAGTGGGCCTGTCTGATGGGGCTGTGGACCTTGCTTCTGTTCCTCCTTAAGTTCAGGACCTCTGTGAGTCTTAGAACTTAGGTAGCCCCCACATACACACAGGTCTGCTTTCATTAGTTTGTATACAAAGCACATTCACATCCTCAATGTATTGCACTGGTCTCATTTTGTACTTGGGGAAACTGAGACCAAAGAGTTGCTTGGTCTTCAGCAAGGTTGTCATCTAACTCACAGAAGAGCTGAGAGCATTAATTATTAGAGGCCTAATATTCACTCAGTTTGAAGGCTGTAGGAGTCTGAGAGACCTCACATCCCCTTCTCTTCGTGGGGAGGGACAGCAGTTACTCTGCCAGTTATAGCTACTTGGCAGTAGCTCTGGGATAAAAGGCCCCAGTGGTGACAGAAGGCACTTTGGGTTCTGTGGAGACATGGCTGTGCCAGGCTGGTCTCTGATTCCTTCAGATTCAGAAAGCATTCCTTCTGTGGGGGAGCTGATTACTCCTCTGTAATTACCTTCTGAGGTAATTATGAGCCCAGACATCTCTGTGATTCTGGGAAAAGTCCTTCCCTCCTGCAATGGCTCCTGCCTTTTCTCTCTCTCCCGCTTTCTTTCCTTATTCTGTCTCTGTCTTGCTGAGTTCCAAGCAGTCATTCCTTTCCTCTTTGTGAAGGATCTTGGCATCTTAAGGGGTGTGGCTTCGTGTTTGAGAACAGCTTGGAGGTCCTGTGTTGGTTCAGGAAGTGAAAGGAGGCCTTCTCCTTCATCCCCTCCCTCTTGTCATTGCTTTGGCTCTCTGGGGCCCTCTGCAAAACAAACTTCCTTGATGTCAGGCCCCCATCTTCGGGGCTCTGGGCAGACTCACAGCGTGCTCGAAAGCACTACCCATTAACCTTACCACAGCAACTCCACTCTCCATAAACAGAGTCCAGGTGGTGCATGGTCTTCCCTGGACTAGGCAGGCAGCGCAGGTCTTCCCTTCCCTTGGAGAGCTTTCTTTGGGTAACTCCTCCCCTTGAGCCACCAGGCCATGAAGCAGCAAATGGGAGATTTGGGGTGCCAGGGTTCAGACCCCCAGGGAGGAGGTCCAATGGAGGAGGTGCGGCTGCTCCTCCACATCTGTGCCCTGTGGCAGTGGGCCAGGCTGGGGAATGAAGCGCTGCCTGCGGCTCTCCCAGGAAAATGTGATTTCCCTTGAGTGAAGCGGACTGTGCAGCGTGGAAATTGGCTCTTTTCTGAGCGAGCAGCCGCTGTTGCTGCGAAGTCGGGGCGGCTCAGCCCACAGGAGGCCGAGCTGGCCCCTGGAGTGAGCCGGGAGCAGCCATGTGCTGAGAACTCATTAGGGATAAATCAAACTAGTAACAGCGTGAAGTCAACACCCTCCCCCTTATCATGTCTCCCTTCCTACCCTCTCCAGTCTCTGAGACCCCGTGCTCCCTCCTCTTCTTCCACAATTTCCTCTCCTATGGACTTCTCCCCAGAGCCAGGCCATCGGTCCTCAGTTAAGGCACTGTCCTCCCACCCCAAACCAGGCCACCTTCCCACAGCTAGCATACACTCCCACAAGCAGGACACCTCCCTGGGCCATGGCTCTTCCACCCAGTCCAGGGACCCTGATGCTCTGCCCTCTTCAAATCTTCCCTAGGGTACCCTCTACTCAGCTAAGATACTGTACCCTTTCCCCCACCCTCAGGAACTAAATGCTCCCCACCCCAGAACTAAATGAGAATGTTGTTTATTTAGAAACTGAGTATTTTTGTTTGTTTTTTTCTCCTTCTATTTTTCTTCTACTTTTTCAATAGAGGCCAAGATACTGATCACAAACGTCACTAACTGCACCAGGTCTCACTAGGAGTACAGACAGGAAGCCTCACATCCCAGACCACGAAAATTTCCACCACCCAGGTGACTTTGCCCGGTCCCTTTCAGTCCCCATCCCAAGAGTCTTCCTGGCAGCCCAGAGTGGAGGCTCCCAGTTGCAGGCAGTATGAGTGCTTTTGATACATTTGCCCCTGGGGAGCTGAGAGCCCAGAAGACTTTGGGACAGAAGAATTGGGTGAGCTTGATCAGAAAATAAATCTGTTTCCCACCAAAGCAGAACAGAACCAGAAAGGGAACAGGGATGGTAGGTGCAGGGGGCGGGGCTTGGTGTGAGGAGAGTAGGTCTGGAAGGGTGAGAAGGCTAGGGAAGTATTTATTGTAGCAGTGAGACACTTCCCTCTAAATTGCCTCTGGCTGACAAGGGGAGGCCTGCCCTGTTTTGTTTCGGTGTGTCATGAGAACCTGATAGCTATTGTTCCCAGATGACGCCCTTGGTCTTTACCCAGATTCCCTTGGTTAAAGGATGTTGCTAAATGAGCCCAGACATGGAGTGTAGAGCTATGGCTGGCTTCTGTCCCCTCTGGCTGGCACCCTTTCTCAGTTCCTCAATTGTAAACTTTCTGACTTCCCTTGGGATGGTATTCTCCTTGAACATTTGATGGGACTGCTGTCAAGATGGTAAAACCTCTGAATGTCTCAGCTGATCTTCTTGGGTAAGAAGTCTCTTCTAAATTCTTTTCTATCCATCAAGTAAACACCATATTTCTCTATCTGGGTGTTTGTTCTCTTTTCTTTTCCTTTCCTTTCCTTCCTTCCTTTCTTTTTTTTTTTTATTACTTTTTGAGACAGGGTCTCCGACCTCGAACTTGTTATGTAGCCTAGGATGACCTTGAACTCTTGATCTTTCTTATTGCATGGGTGGCAACATATCCAGCTATCCATATTTGGAATGTGGTGTTTTGTTTCGGTGGCTTCTGCTGCTGCACCTACTCAGACTTGGGCTCAATTTGTGTAACTACAGCCAGACTTCTAAAGGACCCTCGGATGGGGCAGAAGCTAGGAGACACTGGTTTGACAGAGCGGGTGCCGGTAGAGACATGAGGATTCTGCTTCCACTCTTGTTAACTCCATTCATTCAAAAGTCTTCCATGAATCACCTGCTCTGGAGCCATTCCCTTTGGCAAATACATAAGACAACAACAACAAACCAACATAAACTGAATAGGAGTTATCACATATATACCCCCAAAAGAACAAAAATTTTAGTTTAGAAATGAGATCTTTACACATCCATGGAGGTAACAGGTTGAAAATCTCTCAGGCTGCTCCCAGGCCTCTGGCAAGGCTGGGCTTCTGCAGCTGGCCACCAGGAGCATTGCCTGCAAGCCCTTCCTCTGTCTAAGACCCAGAGAGGGGCCAGGGGGTCATCTGGGAAGGAAGACTCAAATTGTCAATGCCAGGCTAAGGCTGTAGCTTAGTGGAAGAATGCTTGCCTACCACATGGGACTTCCTGGGCTCAATCCTCAGTATCAGAAAAATAAAATAATGCCACTGTCCTTTCTCAAACACCCACCTGGCCATTCTAACCCATCCTTTTTGGTCTTGCCCTGGCTCCACCCCATGGGAAAGGCTGGAACTTGGGCCCTGCATCTACCTCCCAGACTTGCTTCTTTGTTTTCATACCTGGGTAGGGAAATGGGAGGTGGACAGTCACAGAGGGCAAACAAAACACAACACAGGATGGATGTCTCTTCATGCATGTCTTTTCTGGCACACTGTTCCCTCATCTTCCACTCTGGGCTGGTTCCCCTAATCTTTCTGTACTCTCTCTAATTAGGTGGGGCCGTGGCCAGGGAAGATGACAAGCTCAGCAAAGGAGAAATAGGGTGTGCAGTAAGGAGGAATGGAGTGGAGACATCACATAGCAGTGAGTCTCAGGACTCCTGGGGACAAGGGCAGTGACAGGGCCTTGAAGACAAGCTCTTCCTCCATGACCACCCACCCTCTCACATTCATTTATCAGTGCTTTACTTGGGGGATGGAGGAAGGTTACTTAAAGGCTAGAACACAAAGATTCTGAGAGTTGCAGCCCCCAGATGCCCTGGGTGAGGAAGCAAAGGAGAGGAGGGGGGAGCAGGTGCTTTCTCTCAGCAACCACCCAGGGAGGAGCTAAGTGGGGTGGGGGTGGCCAGACCCGGGCCAAGGCTGAGGACCCATCTGAGCATGTCGCCTACTAAGGAGGAGTAGAGGCGGGGGAGGGGAGGGCAGGGAGGTGAATAAATAATAGGAAATAAAACTTCATGAAGCAGAAAATAAAAGGCAGATTATACAGATGTGGCAATTTGAAGGATCATTGCCTCTGTCCTCTTTTTAACTGCTGCATCTGGAGTTTTGAAGGCAGCTTATCCTCTCCCTCCCTTTTCCAGGTCCCTGCCTGGCTAGAGGCCCCCACAGGGCCAAGGCACGTGCAGGGACAGGAACCTCAAACACCTCTGTCAGTGGCAGCGGGGTTTCCTAGGAAATGTGTGGCTGCCTAGCCTCAAGCAAGCTTGCTAGGCCAGGGCAGTGTGTGAGAGGGTAGGTGGGTAGTCTAGGGGTGAAGTGCTGAGCCAGGTATGGGGTGTGGCCTTGTCTGGGAATGAAAAGTAACATTTGTGAGCATGTGCAAGGTAAGTTATGGCAAGTATGGGGACAGGTGGGGTAGGCAGGGGGAACCTGGATGCTCAGAAGCAGCCTGATAATTTGTGGTCAGCCAGCATAAGGATGTGGCATCTAGAAAAGAGGGTGTTTGTAGGACTGAGACAGAGTCTATGTAGCCTCTTCCCTCTGTTCATCTAAATTCATTTGTTAAGCCTTAATTTGACACTGTGCCAGGCACTATATAAACAGATATGGTCTCTGTCCTTAAGGAATTTTCAGGCTAACACACACACACACACTTTATTTTATTTAATATTAATGTATTCCCCATCTTGTTCCATGGAGAGTTTGAGACAGCTCACAGGAAATGCACGTAATACAATAGTTAGATATGAAAAAAAGCATGTAGTGCAATAGTTAGATATGAATAAAAAAAAAAACATGGAGACCATAGGAAATATGCCATAGGTAGGAAAGTGGGTCCTGAGTGGTGGAGAGCTGGTTTAGAAGTTGGCCTTGAGTCTTCCAGTTGTGGAGTGAAAAGGTGACCATGGTCGTTCAGTGTTCTGGTTCTCAGGAGGAGCACTGTTCCCATAGCACTTGGGGCTCCAAAGGAAATGATTCACCTGGCCTCTGATGAAGGAAAGCTAAGTGAGTGAGTTCCTCAAAGATACAGCAGCCAATCCAGGCCAATTTCCACAGGACTGCCTAGGACAGCATCCACCAGGGACAGCCAAGATGGACATGCCCAGGCTCTGCCCAGTGGGAGCACAGAGATGCTCAGAACATCTTGAGTGAAGAAAGTCTCAATGCTGTCTCTCCTGTCCTTCACCACTGGGACATTATTTTCAGTGAGTTTTGGAGCAGACATAGGAGACAGACAAGGTCAGGGTCTCAAGGGAAATACTAGTAGATGAAATCAAGGTTTCAAGCTAGATCCAACCCAAGGAGAGGATGGGGAATGAATGCAGGAAGGAGGAGGGGCTAGGACACATGGGCAGACTTCAAATGAGGGAGGAATCTCCTCCCTGTCCAGCCTTGTGTTAGCTCCCAGATGGAAACAAAGAGATCAACAAGGCAAAGAACCACTGGGTAATATGTTTGTGTACTAGGGTATTGTGTTCAAAATAGGGGAAGAATTATCTCATAAAAATTCCTAATATGGGGAGTCAGAAGAGAAATCTTGGGGATACGACACAAAGTGAAATTGTGGGGGCAACAGCGTGCTTTACATTTCCAGAAAGATGGACGGAACAGGCATGTCTTATAGATGGAACTCCAGGTCTGAGACTCAGATGAAAAATCTGGGCTAAAGGATCATTTTAGAGTCTCTTCCTAGTTCTTCTGAAAGTCCTGAGTCAGTCAGTGAGGACCTCTGAGGGGGGCATGCACCTTGTAGAGAACTGAGTTTAAGGCAAAAACAAATAGAAAAGGACCACACAATGAAGAAGCCCTAAGGAGTGCTGGCAGGCCTGGGGAGGAAACTTTTTTTTTTTTTTTGAGATGTGTTTTCTTTTGACCCTAGATATCAGACCCAGGAGCAAGGCCCTAGTTCCTGCCCTTGAAAGGTTGCATTGCTCTTGGAGCAGAGGGATGAGAGCAGGGTAGGGGGCACAGAGAAGAGGAAAGAAGGGGAAAAGATAAAGAAAGGAAATGACTTTATTTTAGAGTAACTATAGGAGACCTCAGGAAGGCTTCCTGGTGGGAGCACCATGTTGGTTTTATCATGCATTCCTCCTAACATGTCCTTGTCCTTTCAGTGTTCAGAAATTCTCTGTGCCTGGTACCAGCCTTTATCTCTCGGATGACCCTGGCCTCACTCACACCATCTCCCAAGGGGGAACTGCTTTAAAAGATTGACCTAGGCATAGACCCACAGCTACTAGCTCAGACAGACTCTTGGATTTGGGATGGAGTCTTCCAGCAAGGAGGTACATTTTATCTATTAGATTTGCACTAACAGGATCTGTGAGGGTCCTCTCTCGTGGGAGAACCTTCAGATTGCTCCTACCTTCTAGGTCAGGATATGGGAGCCCCAGAGGAATAAGAGAAAAACTTCCTATGTGTTCCAAACATGGTCACACATCTCCCAATTACTGTTAAAGACTACTTGAGCCAAAATTCACTACCTGGAACCTCTGGGCAGAGGAAGAGTCAAGTGCAGAGGGCCAGCTCCAAACAAGATGGCTGTTAAGTCCAAACAGGACTTAAGCCAAAGCCCAGAGAAGGCATGGAGGTGATGGCGGGAGGCTTCCTGCTAATAGTTAACCTGGTAGGCTTTCCTTCTAGGCATTGTCTGAGGTGTTTACATGCATAATTCCACACCCTCCTCTGTGAAGTAAGTAGTGTCATTATCCCTATTTTGTGGAGAAGCAAACAGTAATATAAGAGGCTGAGTAACTGGCCCATGACCATATAGCTAAAAAACAAAACAAAACAGGACCAAACCCACACAGCAGGGATTCAACCTGAGGCATCTTGATTTAAGGACCTCAGTGTGGTTCACACAGATCATGTGACCCACAGGGTCAAAGGCTGCATGTCATGAGCTTGGATGAAGGCTGAGAAGACAATGTATTTGATGACTGAAGGCCATCAATGGTCTTCAGTTTCAGAGAGGGAGGGCTGGGGAGGAGAGGAAGAAAGGAAGAGAGCCACGAGGAAATGGGAATCAGATAAGGAAGAGGCATCTGGTAAGACCCAGCCATCCTGGGAGTTCATCACAGACAGGAGGAAGAACAAGGTCAGCCACAGGAAGCAACCTAGGCCAAGGAAGGCTTTGATGTCCTTTTTGTCCTATGGGTGACACGGGAAGGCATCTGCCAGGCAGGACAATGGAATGGGTAGAAAGGGGACCAGCTGAAGGAGGGAGAGAGGTCCATACTGGGTTTGTAATCACAGCATGCAGGCAGCATCCTTTCTTCATAGGAGAAGAGAAGAGGAGAGCAGGTAAAAGACAAGTCAGTCAGATGGTGAGGCACAGTGGCAGTTGGGAAGGCTGGAGGCAAAGGTTGTCAGAGAGCAATACAGACAGGTCTTTAGGAAGACTGGTCTAGAGTGCATTAGGAAGACCAGGCTGTTCCAAGACTGGAATTTTTATAAATTTATATTTTTATAAATTCATTTATATATTTACTTTGTATTTTACCCCTTTCTTTTATATTTTAAACATTTTGAAATGATTTAGACATACATACAAATTGCAAAAGTAGGACCGGGGTTTGGCCCTCTCCACTGGCTTTACTTATTCATCTCATCTTTGTTTTGTTTGAGACAAATGAGACCCAGGCTGGCCTGGAACTTATCACGTAGCCCAGAAACTTCCTATGTATCTGACCTGGAACTCATGGTAGTCCTCGTACATCTGCTTCCCAAGTGCTGGGATTGCAGGCATGAACCACCACACCTGGCTCATCCCTCTGAAAGCAAGCCATGTTTAAGCACCACACTGTACAAAAACTACACCCCGTGGCTTTTTCAGGATCCTTCTGATCCAGGCTGTGCCCCCTGACCCTTGGCCCCATTTCCCTTGGCCTTTTTATTCTGACCTTCCACCTACCTGCTGTCAACTCCCACACAGCCCCCTTGTCTCTAGTTGTACAAGACACCGAGCTTCTAAAAGAAGAGGATTCCGACCTCAAGCCACAGTGATTCTTAAATCTTCCATGGTTCCTGACAACAAATGAATGCCCCTTACAGAAAGCTATCAGGGCAGAGACCCAAGAAACCAGGAAGAGGTTAAATCAGGTATCACCCTGGGTTATACAGTAGTCCCAGGACCCCAGGGACTAAGCTGCCTCAGATGGAGGAAGAGCCGAAGTCCAATGTGATCCTCTGACAGGAGTATGCCTAGGCCTACTCCCAACTTCCTGAAGAAGAAGGGCACTCTCAATGCATAGGTGGGAAGTAGACCTTCCCATCCCTAGGATTGTGGGTGAGGTTCACTCAGCTCTCACTGCCCCTGGCAATTAGGTGTAGCCTGTGGGGAGCTTCATCCATAAAGCTGCAGAAAGTCTTCCTCTTTGTCTGTAGAAAGATACTAGCATGTCAAGCCTTTGCCTGGGACAGGTTTCCCCAGATAGTGGGAGCCGTGGCTTGGGCCACTGTAAGTTTGAAGACATGGGAGATTCTGGTTAATGTGATGGCCCAAAGCTAAATTTCTTCTTAATAAGCAGGGCTCTAGCCAAGCACCTGACCTGGCCAATGACTGGGAGGTGCATGCTTGCCCTCCAGTGGCCATATGTTAGAACTGCAGCCCAGCCATCACATCTCCAACTCTGCCCACTGTCCAGGTTGACATGCCTAGGGTGGACTGCCAGGCATCATGACCCAGTGAAGCCAGTCAACCAGTCCCCAGCTCCAAAGGCATCCAAATGAAAGATGTTCTGCATGAGCAAAGAGTGCTGAAGTGTCACACATGGTGTGGACAAATCTTTCCCAAGGCAGTAAAGATTTTGTTCAGGTAATAGAAATTAGGATGAGTGTTTAATGACGTCAAAGAGCTCACTCACACCCACTTAGCTTGTAAGCATCAGTCCTGTGCCACATCATATCTACCCATGCTAAGCTGTCTCCTTAACACAGTGAGAATGTTGGACTCTTGCGTGGCTGTTAACTTCTGCTAACTCTCAGAGTTGCCTAAGAAGTTTCAAACATATATGCACATCCACCCGACAGGTCTACGGAGTCAAAGATCTCTGGTTGTGAGGCATGAATAAAATTGATGCTTCACCAGAAAGATAAAGTGTATCTTAATACTGACAGTTGGGAAACAGTGGGCAAGACTGCCAGTTCATAGGTCAGGGACATTTTGTTCATTTCAAATCCCCTAGTACTGGCCATGTAAGGTGTCCTATAGTATCTGCAAAATGAAAAAAAAAAACCAAACAAACAGTGAGTGGATGAAAAAACATTTCAGAGCTTCACTAGCTTGTTCATGTGTGTTCATGAACACATAGAACACTGTATACACATACACAAACATAATATCACATATGTTTAGGGCAAAGGAAGACGCAGCCTGCCACGCTGCAGGTGGCCCTGGCTGCCTGGCTCCCCTTTCCTCACACACTTACACACATGCTTCTTGGGTAGGCTTTATTTATTACACACCCATTGGGTGCATGGGCCAGCCCCTGGCCCTGGCCAGAGATTCTCCTGGGCCTAAGGGCAGCCCAGTTTGTGGAGCACCAAGCTCCCAGAGTTGTTACAAGCATTATTGGAAGGGAGGATCTGTGACCTAGCAGGAAGGCAAGGAGAGGCAACATGTCAGCCAAAGGGTGGGCAGCAGAGGTCCCCAGTTGGCCAGAAACCTCTTTGCACACATGGCTGAACAGAGACAATGGTGGCTGCTCCCCCAGCCCAGCCTCCCTACAGGCACAGCCCTAAGTCCCTGAGTCTCCAGAACCTCCCCTGGAGCAGGCATACTTGGGAAGAAGCCAAAAGAAGTACAAGGGGATTTCCCAAGGCAGGGCAGCAAAGCTCTGGGAGTTGCCTGGGAATGAGAAATAGGTCCTGACCCCCTCAGGAATGCAGCTTTGAGGGACATCCAGGGTGGAGGTGGGGGGTGGTGGCAGCTGCAGAAAGCAGTGTCCCAAATCTGGCTGAGAACCCAGGTCTCCAGTGTCTACCTCCACCACCAGGCAGACTCCCAAGGGGATCTGTCACCACTCTCTTCACCCCCTCACCCTCTAGAGTGGTCTGCACTTGAAGAGCCACCCTCATTGCTCTCAGGAAAACAAAGGCTCTTTGTTCCAAGAGTTCTCCACAGAGCTCTAGAGGCCCCTACTCCTACTGACCCTAGCTCAGGCCTGAAGCCCTGCTCTGTTGATTAACAACTGGGCGTGCAGCCTTCTCTTCTGCCGGGTGTGTGTGGGGGGGTGGGGGGTGGGTGGTGGGGGTGGTGGGTGGTGGGGGGATGGGGAGGGGGGGCGGGGGATGGGTGTGCATTGCCTAATTGCAGGAGATCAGAACCTGAAGCCTCCCAGAGCCTTGAACCTGCCCTGTCTTCTGGTAGAAGGCTGCCCTCTAGTGGGCAGTGCAGGAGTACTCCTGCTCCCTGGGTCTCAAGAAGCTGGTTAGGAATTCCCAAGGGGTCCAACCCCATCCTACTGGAACTCTTCCCTGCTAGGTCACCTAATTCCCAAGGCAAGACTGTTCCCAGTGATATGGTTGTCCTAGTTAGACTGCCTCAAGCTACCTCCCAGAAACCTAGGCCCACATGCGCCCAGGAAATGAAACTGCTCTGTGTTTTGGGGGATGGAGGGTATATGGGACAAACTGCAACTGGAATCAAATCCTCACCCAACCTTGCTCTTGAGTGATCAGGGAGGGGGTGGTGGAGGAATTAACATGAGGGACAGTGAACAAGTATGGCAGTATTAAGAACATTCTTAAGAGCCAGAGAATGGGGGACACAGAGAAATGAGATCCATCATTCATCACAGAAGGGGAGATGCCTTGTCCCTCACCATGGTCCTGGTAACATAAGGCTTCATATCAGGTCCACCCCGGAGCAGGGGTCAGTGTCCGTGAGATGGTGATGGCTTCACAGCTGATTGCGGTTTCTCTTGGGAATGATCTTCCGGTAGGTTCTGCGCTCTGAGATGTTGCGTTTTACCTTGGCTGTGGTGGGGGCCTCATCCTGGTGCAGGGATGGGCTTGAGTGGGACTTCTTCAGGCTGGGCTTGGGTTCCTGAGTGTCTTCAGCTTCCTTCCCAAGCTGATCTTCCCACAGAGCCAAGTCGTCCCCCAAAGGAAAGTGTAGGCGGGACACCAGAAGCTGCACATAGGTTTCATATCGAGTTTTCTGCAACAGATAACCACAACACCTTAGCACAGTCCCGACTCCTACAAGGCAGGCAGCTCATAGGTGTTTGAAGTTATGGTGCTAGAGTTCTGCACAGCTCCTAAGCATCGATATGGAATGAGCCTACTGGGATCTAAGCATACTTCCAAACAACTGGCATTTGCGTAACATGGTGCTGACAACCCTCATCTGCTTGATACTGTTAAGGCCTCTGTGACTAGCATCCTCCTATCTAGAATACCACCTTGGGAAGTTAGCTGGGTGTGAATTATTTTCATGTGCTTTATAAAGGATGATTCGGTCAACATATAAAGGGCCCAGATGGGTTGTGATAGGGAGAAGCTGGGTCCTTACCTTACCCAAAGACCTCTGAGAAGTGGGGCAGTCACCATCTGAAGACAACCAATAAGCCAAAAGGCTGGGCAGAGACTCTGACAGCTAGGGAGGGAGTGGGCTACATAAAGGCGATCTTCTGACGATGGCCCTTATTGGTCTCCAGCATCCACTTGATTCGTACATTGTACTTGCCCAGCCTTCCTTTCTGGTGGGTCTCGACCCTGATCAGTGAGCCCCTTTAATGCCTCTGAAGGCAGTACTTGGCATTAGGCTCCCAGACTATGCACTGATAACAAGGCCATGGCAGAAATGGAGTGTAGGTGGGTGGGGAGACTAGAAATGATAAAATCAACTCCAATTGAGATTTTGTAGGGTACACATGTAACTTGAAGGAGTAAATAAACAGACAAACCATGCTTCAGTTTTTCATCTATAAAATGAGGGTTATAGACTATATTACACTATGTTGTTAACTTTTCTAGAATGGAGATAATCCTTGCAGGCAATAAAAAGCATTTGGTAGGAGGATTTATAGTTTTTTCATCTTAGGATAAGCTAAATATACTCCTAAGAGAATAAAGTACCCTATAAGTGTTCTTCGGATGAAAGGCAAAGGGTCCTTAGTGCTCACAGACCCTGCTCACTTTGAGTTCGCCCCTGTTGTGGCTCCAAGTCAGTCTTCCCAGTTCTGAGACAGAGCAGCCAGGAGAGGGCGGCAGAGGACCCAGGCAACAGGAGGGCTGGCTAGGGCAGCCCGGAAGACAGCAAGCTGCTCACCTCATGCTCCAGATACTCCTTTCGCAAGCGGTACTCCTCCAGCTCGCGGCTGCGGCTCCGTCGCTCAGGTAGGTTCCTCTGCAAATCCAGCAGGTCATCGGAGGCAGCATCTAGGCAGTTCTCGTGAGATCGATGCTGCTCCTCCTGGAAGAGAAAGGTGAAGGAGAAGCTGACCCCAGTCTTCCGCCCCCTTGCTGTTTCCCTACCTTTCTCAAACTTCTGAAACAGGTTGTGCAGCCTCCCCCCAGCCCCCAGTTCCTGGTCACAGGGTGCAGAGCGCCCCCCCCCCCCAATCTGTCCTGTACCTAGTGCTCTGTTTGGACCACCGCCTTCTGTTGGGCTACTACTCCAGGCCGCCCACATCCACTTCTGCCCTCCCTGCACCCCTGGCTGGTTAGGAGAGCCATTACCAGGGAGCTCTGAGCTGGGCTCATGGGCAGGATGGGCCTCACGAATCTGCGCTGGGAGCCCACTGCGGCTGGAAAGGGAGGTGCTGAGTGTGTGGCGGCTGCCAGGTTGATGCGTGCAATCCAGGAAGCCATTTCCTTGGCAGTGCTGCAAGGCAAATCAGGTCTTCTGTCCCCAGGGGTGCAGTCCTATAATCTGCCCTCCCATTGCCTCATACGCTTTCCCAAACCAGAAGCCCAACATTAGTGGGGGTGAGGGGTGGGGGTGGGGTGACCGGATTTTATCGCCAGAGGAAGAAAATTCAGGATGGCAATAGAGTTTATATCAAATGTCAAAAAAACAGTTGCTGGTGGCATTCTAGAATCTTCTGTTTACATGTGAGGAAGAGTGTAGTGCATGAACCAAGGGTCTGGGAGGAGTCACAGCAACCCCAGCACCTTTCTGTCTGCACCCCCCAGAGGTTCTCCCAGCACAGAATTTTAAGGTTTCCTGGTCAAGGTAGTAGCTCCCTCCTGTCAGGGTTGGGACCAATAGACACTGAGTGTCAGCATTGAGCCTTGCCATTTTTCTCCCACTCTAGGGACTCACGGTGCCTGGAAGAGGTAGAGACGCCAGTCTGCAGTCCGCAGCTGGAAGACGTGGGGCTTCTTGGTGTAGTGCGTGGCTGGGCTGGCTAGCGAGTGGTGCACTCCCACGGGCTCATCCACCATATGTCCCACCAAATTCTCCCCATCCAGCCCATGACCTTCTCCCTGCACCAGACACGGGGGGCTCCGTGAAAAGGTTATCAGCTGCCCACCTACCCCACAGCTCTGAATGTCTCCTTGAATACCCCATTAGCTGGATTCTAAACAGCACTTTAACAACTGGCATGCTTCCAGATCAATGTGTCCCCATCAGCTTTACACTCCTAAAGCCTCTGTAACTAGTGTCCCAAGATACCATTCCCAGTCTACAAAGTACTTTTCTATCCTTCCCTGCTTTCTTCACCCTAGCTCTGGAAGTCAGTAATCCGTGCTGTTGACTCCTTCTTACCTTCAGGAAGTAGAGCACCATCCCTTTCAGCAAGGTGTGAAACATCTTCCAGCCTCGCTTGCCCCATGGCGCTGTCTCAAGGGGAGACACAAAAAGGTGGGTGGTGGCACTACATCCAGACGTACTCAATACAAGTATGCAGAGTCCTGGAACACACTCCTTCCACTACCTCCAGTCCCTCACAAGCAGGTACATGAGCATATAATACACACCAACACAAGAAAACATGCACAATCAAAACAGATATCAAACGTCTCCCTACCCAGAAACAAAGCCAGAGAACTACTGACATATAGCATGTTCATGCAGACCAGCTCTCCCCAAATCCCAGGCTAAACACCAATCCTCCTTTCTCTCTTCTTAATTTCCTCATTCTGGCTTTGTAGGGCAAAGCCTGTTCTAAGCTCCTTGGCCAGAGGGAGGCCTGAATCCCTGGCCATCCTAGGGAATCCCACGTAGGACAGCGTTAGCCACCACAAAGTTTAGTCTGCGGTTCTAGCTTGGTTTACAGGGGTTAATGCTCTGCTCAGGCAGCCACCGGGCTCAAGAGCTTTCAGAGCTGGAATGAGCCCCATGTCAACTATGGCAGATTTTATCCCTGCCATCTGCTTCCACGCATGCCATATTCCGAGTGGATTCTGCAGTGCTCTTTGCTCTCTCTGTAAGGGATGTGCTCAGGCATCAAACCCTCTTCTCTTGCAAGGTTCCATTCAGGTGCCATCATTTGCCAGAACCTCCTTTATGCCTGTCCCTGTAGCCAGTCCTCAGACCCAGACCTTAAACACCTGTTCCTCCTGCTGTCCTCATGGTCAACACGACCCCCCTTCCACCTTCACCTGAGACACTGGTGTGCTTGTCTAGAATTTGCCTTAGCACACGGGTGCTGGGGCCTGGGAATAACCAGACCTAGTTTATTCAGTTTCAGTTACCAGCCAAGAAAAACAAAACAAAACAAAACACAGGTTGGTTGCTCATTCTGTGCACCACAATACAGGATACAGTTCCTAAGCCGAGCTGTCCCTACATACACCTCTGTTCACATGCAGCAGACACTCACTCTTCTTGCCATCAGCATCATGATGCATCTTTCGAGCCAGGATGCCTTGCTTATAGGTGGGCATTGTGGGGTCCTGAGCCATCTGGAGGAACGGGCTGCTTATCTTGCCAGCTGAGGGAGAGGGCTGATCCTTCTCAGGTCTGGCTGCATCCTCTTCATCTCTGGATGGCAGAGAATCAGGGTGGGAATGTTGGTAGGATAAGTACCCTCTGTCTCTTGGGGACTCGGCACCATCTCTTACTGGGGAGGAACTTAATAGGAACCTCCTCAAGGAAGGTTCTCATCAAAAGCCAACCCATTAATCCCTGGAAACACTGCTATGCCCACACTCACCAGCCCTAACTTCTCCAATATTGCCCAAGGTGCTCTGTCCTCCCCTAAACTGGCCCAGCTCCCTGCCTCTGGCACAACCCATTCAGAGGGAGGACTGTGTAGGCCCCTCAATTTCTCCAGCTCTCAGGCAGGCAACAGTAGGTGGGTAGGTTCAGAGGCAGGGATGAAGGGCAAGAAGCAGAGGGAAAGAGGGACTCTCACTTACAGAGCCCACTCCAGCTTCTCACTTCGGATAGACCAGTAGAGGGCCTGGAATAGAAGCATACAGGTGAGTAGATGGTCTATTCATTCATTTTGTTGCATACATCTTTGGGCATATGTACCATCTCTTCCCTCTACCCCATCATAGCTGTCCTCTCAACAAGGCAAGCATTCATGATCCATTTATCCATCTGTCCACCCATCCATTCCTGTGCTGGCTGCTGGAGACATAAAGATATCAAAGTATCCAAGGTTCTTCCCCGCACAGGCCTAGTAAATTCAAAACTAGTCCTTTGAGAGAGAATACAACTCATCCACATACTGTCCTGTCCAGGGGTATCTGACAGAGAAGAAACATGACTGAGCAACAGTCACTCAAATATTTGGTAAATGAATGAATGAATGAAATGAATGACTGCTGGGTTAGAACTTCGAAGTAATATCCAGATGTATTATTATGGATGCATCTTGCTTGCTTTTGTAGCACTTGGTGTTCCTGGCAAGGCACTTGGTATACAGGAAATGTTCAATAACTGATCACTAAGTAGATGAAGGAGCCAGTGGTCCCATGGCCCATGACACTTGACAGCTTTCATTTCATCTTAGTAATGACATTGTGAGGTGGTCATTTCCCCCAGAAGCAACCTGAGTTGACCAAGGGGCATGCTACTTAAGACTAGGATTCAAACCAGGAACACCCAGGTCCGAAAGCTGAGATCAGGATTATCCTTACATGGAACTTTGTGTTTCATACATTCAGTCAATACATCATCACTTGTCACACTTCAAAGGGGTAACAACCCCCTGAGAATGTAATAAAACATTTTCAGTTGCACAGAGTGTGGTTCTATAGGTCCAGTGGTGTCAATTTGCACAGCCAACAAATCCCAAGGTACCACTGATACTACCAGAGAGGGACACACAGGCATACCTTATCCTCATAAGGACTTTTCATCCAAGCCATGTCTGAGCTCTAATTTCCCCTTGGAACTAGAGTTCCAGCCTGGAGACAGAGAAGACAGAGAGGGTCCTGGCCTTGTAAAGAAGCCATACCTTCAGCAGCTCCTTGGGGAAGTTCTTGCCATCCTGCAGGCCATTCAGGTTGGTTACAAATTCCTGACAGCTCATGCTCTTTCCAATGTTCTGTGGCCATGGGAAGTGGGATAGTTTGAACATCCCACCCTGATAGAATGTTCCCCTAGGTGGTCACTGGGGAACTCCAGGGCTCTGCTCTGACATATTCCCAGCCTCTCTTCCCTTCCTCACCATGTTACAGGTCCCCCCATCAGTTCTCCAGGTACTTTCCCATGCCTTACCTGTCCATGTAGGTCCGTATTAAGGAGCATGATTGCACAGGTCAAGGTGTGTATGGAATCTGCCCAGAGAGAGGCAAGTACAAAGCTCATGGGAATCTGGACCACACTAAGGGTGATTCCCCCATTCTCTACAGCCCCAATACACTCCCAGCAGCTGCTGCCCAATGAGTCCCAAGTAAACAGGTTATTTCTATGCCATCCCCCCCAAAGTCCTGCCCCACCCTCAGATCTACCCTCCATACCTACTGAGGGGAAGGCTCCAGGATTGCAATAATGGAAGCGTTTGGAAAACTGGTAGAGAATTCGTTCCCGCTCCTGAGTCTCTCCACTGAGCACCAGGGCCTGGAGGAAACCACTGCCCAAGAAGGCCAGGATTAAGCAGAGTCACACACTCCAGGAGCTTGTGACCACTGCCCTGAAGCTGTCCCTAGCCCCCGCCCCCAACTCCTGCCTCCTCAGAGGGTCAGGAGGCCTTACCGGAGGGCACGGTCCAGGCTCTGACCTTCCAACTGGAATAAGGACAAGTATGCCTCAGCCACAGCCCTGCTGAAGTCATTGCTGCAGAGGGCAATGGAGATACAGATGGTGCTGGGGATCAGGCTGAGCTGTGGGTACAGAGGGGGGACCCCCGGGTGACAAGAGCCAAATAGAGGAAAAACACAACCAAACTAGGTGCCAGGTCCCAAGAGAATAGTCAAGGGCTAGCCTGCCCCTGCTACTTGGTTACCTGTGATAGGCCATGTGGAGTCTGCGGTGGGCAAGGGGAGGAGTCAGGAGTATGGAGAGGAAGTGTTTCAAGAGAGACTGAGAAGAAGCAGGGGTGGCCAAGAATCCAGGTGGGGAGGTGGGATGGGGAGGAGTCAGGACAGATAAAGGGATGAGAGGTAGTGATAAGGCTGGAGGGAAACAAAGGGATATTGGTCAGGGAAAGAGCAAGAGTGAGATGGCCAGTGGAGGAAGCCAATGGGCAGCTCCCATCTATACTGCCTTACCCGTGTATCTCAAAAGGCCCTTACTTCTTGCGTAGGTAAGCAGCCACTTCAGACTTCCGGAAACCATCCAGGTGATAGAGGCGTAAGGCTAGGTTCCAGGCATCCTTGTCATTTCTGATGTTATTAGCCAATTTGCCTCCAGATGATGGCCTCCAGCCTTCCTCTGGAGATTGAGCTTGGGGCATGGGACTCTTAGGAAGCCTAGAAAAATCCATTTGTGTCCTTAGACTCACACTTGTGTTGGACATGCATGTCAAGTGTTCTCCAAAGCCATGGAAGCAGCCAGAGCTGAGGGTTAGAACTATGATTCTTGGAATCTGCAGATGCTGAACCCAGGTCCTCAGCATCAAAAGACAGGGTCAAGGTCAGCCTGGCCTGGCCTAGGTGGGGACCAGGAGATCTCAGGGAAGAGGTATTAAAGCAAGACCCACAGGATTGGAGGCAAGCTGGTGCTACATTTCCCCCAAGTGACCACGAAGATGTTCAGGCTTATCTCATCTTGAGTGGCAGGTGAAGTCCTTTGAGGACCTCAGTGGTGTGTTGTCCACCCAGGGTGAGGTGGTATCTGAGGACCTCAGTGGTGTGCTGTCCATCCAGGGTGAGGTGATGTCTGAGGACCTCAGTGGTGTGTTGTCCACCAAGGGTGAGGTGGTGTCTGAGGACCTCAGTGGTGTGTTGTCCACCCAG
>CAJQZJ010031933.1:11142774-11187728 GCA_907164525.1 Lophiomys imhausi
ACACACACACACACACACACACACACACACACACACACACACACACACTCTCACACATCCTTATCAGGCTCATCCAGATCCACATACTGTTAGGTCTTGGCCTGCTGGAGGAAACAGCCCTCAGTCCTCTGTCTGGAACATGACACTCCAACCCCACCCCACCCTCCCACACATACATACTACACACACTCCAATTTAAGCTTCCATATTCAGCAAGGCAGCCAGCCTCCTTCCTCTCTTATCTGTAACAGCCCTGACCCTTCCAAAGACTTAGGAGGTGAATTGTCTTGTGCCCGTGTAGCCCAGGAATGGGCAGTGTCTCGAGGGTAAGGAGCCACAACAAATGGAGTTTCCTGGGATGGAGTGACAGGACTGGTGCTTCTGCCAGACAGAACTTGGGCCCAAAACACTGTGAAAATTGACTAGGGGAGGCCCCATATGCTGCTCCCTGCTTCATGCAAATGTGGGGGGTAAGGGGTCCCCATAACCCATGGTGAAACCAGCTGAGGTAAAAAAGAGAACAAAGAGTGACAGGGCGGTGGGTTTGGGGAGCTGACCTAAATCAGAGCCCAGGAACAGCTGTGGCCTCAGAAGGTGAAGGACCCCTAAGAGGTTAGGTCAAGCTTCTTCTTCCTTGGTCCTCTCACCCCAGCATCTGGGTTATGATGTCTACACTAGTGGTTCCCATCCATAGTTGGAGGGGGTGCTATGATGCTCCACAGTCTCATAGGGCTGGGGACATGTCTGCTTGGAGCCTTTCTTTCAAGCTAGGCTAAAGTCTAAGAGTCCTGGTCCCGATGGGTCAACCTTCTCAGCCTTATAGTAGCAGAATGACTCCAACTATGGAATTTTAGGACCTGAAATATGAAAGCAGAAGCTGGGGACCAGTTCTGAGGGACACTAATAGGCGTTTCAATGTCTCATAGAGGGACACTTTTGGTAGTGACTCCCATGGTTCCTCTTAGCACCCAGGACTAAACAAATTCAGGCAGTCTCCTGTGTCTAATTCCAGTTTTTTGTTTGGATTGGACCTTAGTGTACGGTGGAGCAGGGAGCATCTTAAGGCCTGAAGCCTAGACTCCATTTCTGCAGG
This sequence comes from Lophiomys imhausi, assembly GCA_907164525.1. Lineage (NCBI taxonomy): Eukaryota > Metazoa > Chordata > Mammalia > Rodentia > Muridae > Lophiomys > Lophiomys imhausi. The sequence continues at coordinate 11,143,868 of CAJQZJ010031933.1, forward strand.
GACCACACCCAGGGCTGCTATGGCACCCTCCTGGGACTCTGGCACCCTCCTGGGACTCCAGGCTTCCAGGCTCTACTGTCAAGATGAGCTGAAAATTTAACCAGCCATCATGAGGACTTCAGGCAGGTCACCTTGCTCCTTCACCTTTCGCCTTGCAGATTTCTAGAGCGCCTTGGTGAAAGGAAGGGGAAACAGGGATCAGAGAAGGGCTACATAGAGAGTTAGACAGATATCAGATAGCATGGAGGAAAAGTAGGGGAAGGCAAGGGTTCAGTGAGGTGAGGCTCATGTCAGGTACCCGAGCAGTGACCAAGGCCAGAGTCTTGTCTCCATCTGGCATACCTGTCCCTAGCCCCAGCCATGAGGGCCCACATAACTATTTCTGGGCCTCTAACCCAGATTTCCCCCAGACCCACCCCTGGTTAGCCCACCTAGCTCACCTTCAGTAACTAGAAGTTGGAAACTCTCCCCGGACTCCCCTGGCCCAGGAACACTTTCAGCTGCCCGCCTGCGAATGTGGTGACGGACGCTTCCGACTTCCGTTCCCCTCACCACTGTGACACATAGCCTTCCCGCTCACCAGGGCTCCCTAGTCCTCAGAGCAGCTCAGTACTTCACACTTCCTGCCCACAAGACAAGGGCCTCTACTTCCCGCTCCAGCATCTCCCAGGGCCCCATACCCTATCTATGTGTCTGCTCCTTGGAAGCCGCTAACCTGGAGCACCATCCATGAATGAACATGCCACAGATTGGCCTTCTCCCCACAACACAAGGGCCTGAGAGAAAAGGGAAGAATAGGCGGCCTGGACTGTGAACAGGCCCCTCCTCTTTCCTCTCTGTGGTTTTGCCCCCAGGTTCCGCCTCTGCCTTCGCTTATTCCCTGGGGGTGGGGGGTTAGCAATGAGAGACAGAGGGGCCTCAAATCAAGCCTTTTGTTTCTCACATGTGGCATTTCAATTTTTATATGGTTATGTCCTATGTCACCACTGGAAATGACACCTGACTGGCAGTTACCTTACAGTTACCAAAGGTCCCCTCAAAAGCTCCTTAGCCAGTTCTCACTGTGACCTCATAAAGCACCATCAGTCATTGTACAGATCCGGCTGCTGCTGCAGGTTGCACAAAGAGGAAGTTGCAAGGCTAGGAGTCCAAAGAAGCCTTTTGAGCACACGAACTAACCATTGTCCATTCCCAACAGTTGAGTTCCAGACACAAGTCCCTGGGACAGGCTACAGGGTCAAGGAGTTTGATACAGAGGCCAGCGGGAAGCCATACTCAATGTAAACACTTCACTCTCAGCTCCTCCATTTTTCTGCTGAGGATCCAAAGTCCAGACCCCAGCCATAGCTCCAGTTCTCAGAAAATCATCTATCTTCCCTGGGCCCTCTTTACTAGCCTGCCCACAACAATGGTGCTGTCAAGGCCTCAGTCACAGCAACCCTTGAGCACAGGATCTATATTGAGATGGCCTGACTCTAGCTCAGGCCCTTCTCTTTCTCCTTTCACAGTTAGAGGGAGTCCATAGAGATGGCTTACCTGGACCCGCAAACTCCTCTGGGTGTGGAGAGTCCTAGAATTCTCTGTTCTGGGCCTGCTTTTCCCCCAGGCACATTGCAGCTCTGTAGAGCCCTAGACTAGGTTTAGGGAGGCTAGAGTGCTGATAGCAGAGGGTGGGGTGGAGGGTAGGGCTTAGAGTCACACTCCGCTACAGTCCCCCCTCCCCCAGCTTGTGATGCAGAGTCAGGTGGGGAAGAGAAAGAGAGGTGGGGCCAGGCAGGGGTTCTGCTATAGGAGCCCCAGTGGGAGGAGAATGAGGCTCCTGCTCAGACCTGCACCTGCAGGCTACCACTATAATAGGCCTTAGAGAATGACAACAAGACATAATTAATGCAAAGCTTGTCAGATTCAAGTAACTTTTATATCTTTGATACATCGGATGAGACCCAGCTGGCCCTGGTAGGCTCAAATCATCCACTTTCTAAGACTAGCAAGTGTTGTGCACAGTTTAATCTCATAAACACCTCCAAAACAATATATCCTGGTAGAGTCTCTCCTCCAAACTACAATGTTTTCTGTATTCAGGATTTTACGACTCCTCACATAGCTGGGTAAACCTGAAACCTAAATGTATCACCTAGAAGCAAACTTCTTCTCAAGCTCTAGCCTTGCCTCTGGAATGCAGCAGTCTAGACAGCACCTTCTGCGTTTCTGTCCCCACATTAGCAGCTGCTGACCAATCAGGAATAAAACAAGCTGCCTGTTCACAGGGAGCTTCCAATCTAGACACAGAACATAAGCAGGCACTCTAGTTACCACCACCTGCTCATAAAATGCTTAGAGTGCTGGGAGGAACGGGTGGAGAGAAACCAGGGAGGTTGGCCAATGTGATCACTGTTGTGGAGGTCAGGGAAGGTCTAGGCAGGGCTATGTTCTATTCATATGGAAAGGGCCCAGTACAGAAGAGCAGTACAGGTGGCAAGCCTAGTTCCTTATCTGGCACAGGAAAAGTCTAATGTCCAGGTAACACTCAGTAGGCCTGGCACTGGGAGAAGTCCAGGGAGGAGGCAGGGCCAGCTAGAGTTCACTGGCTGTACAGCTGTAGACTAAGGTGCATCTGAAGTTGGGACTCAGGGCCAAAGGACTATTTATGCATTTATTTTTATTATCAATTGTCTGTTAAATGAAGAACAACCATCAGGGGCTACCTAGGGGCAAAACCCCAGTGTGGCTTTGGGGGTGGGGTGGAGGTCCAGGTAAGGGAGGACACTGTCTTGGGTGAGAGCAATAATGTTGTAGAAGGGAGGACCTGTCACTGGGGACATATAAACTGGGGACAACTGGGAAGTCTGGCTGCTTAAGTGGATGGGAGGTGGAAAGGTGGGAGGGAAGACTTCTGGAAGTGCTAACAGTGCCACTTGCTGAAATGGAAAAGCAATGGGAGAGGAAGCTTACCAGATAGATCAAGAGTTTGGCTTTTTAAATATTGGGTTTAGCTATCTGTGAAATTCAGGCAGGAAACTCAACATCATGCCTGAAGTCTCAAGGCTGCTGTGGCCCCAGAGAGGTATCTGAGCCAGGGGTTGTGGGGTCCCCCAGAATGGGAGGAGAGAGGGCATTAAAAAGGAGGCTAGTGAGGGACCACAAGAAGGTGAGAGACACAGAAGACAGTGTTGTCACCTAAGAGGGCGTTGCTTCTGAAGGAGGAAGTGGGCAGCTGTGCGGAAGGCTACTGGAACGTCAAAAAGGAAAGTGAGCCTTCAATGAACATGGCCACTGGGAGCTTATGGACAAGTGATGTTGAGAGGCAATGGTTGGGGCAGATGGCCATGATGTGTTAAGAGACAAGGAACTGAGCAGGTTTGTCTTGTTGACTGGAGGGCTCTGTCTCCTCACTGGGGTGGTCCACAGTACTTGGCTCCTAAAAGCTGTTTTGATGCTACCCAAGCAGCTTGCCTCTTTCCCTGGTTTTGTTCATTTATGGGTTAAAAGCACCCCTTCCCCATGACCACAAATTGCACTCACCTGACAACAGAGTGCCTGACATGAGATTGTCCCTCGGCCGTTTAACTGACTGCTCACCTCTTTCCTAATCACTTCAAAACAGAAGGGAAATCTACCTTTCCCTCACCTTCCAGGCAGTGGGCTATGAAGGACTTCCCTGACTGCTGAAGTCCTCAGCCTGCATGCATCTCTATAACTTTTATCTCCCGGTAAAAGGAGATAAAAAAGGACATCATGGTCCCTGGTCCCAGAGTCTCCAGTAGTGAGCTTTACCTCCAGCATCCTTCTCTCTCCACTCATGGAGTCTTTCCCCAGTCTGCCACCCTTACCCGAGAACCCAAATGCATCCTGACCTGAGCACATAGTCTGCAGCCCACAGCCCACAAAGCCCGAGGTGTGCAGCATGACCAGAGACTTTTGTGTTCCTGAAACTGAGCTACTTCCTGTTTGCCCACAGAGGAAGTCCTTCAGCACAGGTGGTGGCAGTGAGAGGTGTCTTCTCATACAGCGAGCATGGGAGGGGGAGGGAATATTTCTTGAGAGAGGAACTCCTCCTGAGGCCCAGAGGTGGGAGAGGAACATCCTGACCTATCACAACATCCTTTCCTGACACTCCCTGTGCACAGACATTTGCAAGACTTTTCTAATTCACTGTCTGAAGTACCACTGTCCCCATGCTCCAGGCAGATGAGAAGATTGAGGTCAGACAGTCAACAGCCCAGCAAATGCCCTTCCTCTACCTTACTAACATCCACATGCTACCGATGCAAGCATTGCAACACCGAGGTATAGGACATATCTTCTCTCCAAGCCAGTGGGGCTCTTGTGCTGGAACCTGAAGCTCTTTCTCCCAAACAGAACTTCTCAGAACCAGAGCTGGTGGAGCTGAAATACTGAACTTCTGGGCAAGTAGCAGGCAGAGCGCTAGGGAGTCCTGAGGAGCCTCACAGTTTCCTGTATCTGTCTTTAAACCTACCCCTGGAAAAGCCCTTTCCTCTGGAGAAGCCTGAAGTAAGGCAGCTGTGTGATCTATCTCCAGGCAGAGTCCCATTCCCCACTAGCAATCTGAGCTCTGCAAGCATGGGTCCTTAGAAAGGACAGAAAGGATGCTAGCCTCCCCAGACCTCCCTCTGGGCAAGTTAGGTGTTTATATCACACTGGCCAGAAGATGGGTTTCCAGGGATTAGAGTAAAGAGCTGGTGGAAGGTGAACTATGTCTTCAATGGCTAACACCCTGCAAGAGCCGAAGGCACTACCTCCTGGATGCCTGTGGCTTAGAACTGGCGGTGGGGTGGGACACCTCTCAGAATCAGGACAAAAGATGGGATAAGAATCCATAGGTAATGTCACTGCCAACCTCCCACCACATCCATCGGTATCAGCACCACCCTCAGCTTCCTGAAGATGTCAGGAAGTGATTATGAAAATGGGCATGACATCACAGCCTGCAAACCCAGCTACCCAAGAGGCTGAGAAGGAAGATGGCAAGTTTAAGACATGCTAGGGCTGCAAAGCAAGTTCAAGGCCAGCTTGGGCAATTTAGTGAGACACTATCTCAGAAAAAGTAAGTCAGACTGGGTATATATCTAAGCAGCGGAGTGCTTACCTAGCCTGAGTATATAGCTCAGTCATAGAGTGTTTACTTAGCACACTTGAAGCTGTTTCAATCCCCTACAAGAAGTTAAAAAAAAAAAGTGAGTGCAAATATCTATCTGCTGCTCTATCCTGAGGTAGGTCAGGTGACCTGGGGAAGCAGTCTTGTTCCACCCTGTCTGGTCAAAGTGAAGAACACCTGTGTCTGTGGACAGGTGCTCCTGGGTTGAGTGCCCAAGCCAGGGTGCCCAGACTTTCCTCTGAACCTCATGAAAGTTCATTTTTTTCATTTCCCCAAGGCTCTCCTCCCTGTCTGCCTCACCTCACGGCTAGGAGATTTTAGGATGAACACTTTTCCTATAGCCACTTGCCATGGGTCTGTCCCTCTCATGTGGTCAGTGAGTGGTCTCCATAGTTACTTAATCCCCCCCCCCCTCACTGAAAGGCACTCACTAACCATCTGCTGGAGCACACCAGCTCACCATTACTTACAAGAGCAAAAATACATCCTCCACCTCATCCAGAGGAACCTAGTCAACCGTTGCTGATTTTGTTTTTTAAAAACTATTTAAGTAGAAAGATGCTCAAAGTGCATTATTAAATAAGGAAATGGTTTATGGGCTAGGGAGCCAGCTCAACTGGTAAAATGCATGCTCACCATGCAAGTATGAAGACGTTCAAGTTCAAGCCCAGCACCTACATCAAAAGCTGCGCCATATGGCACCTGCTTATGGTCCCAGCACCAGAGAGGCAGACACGGGATCCTGGGGCCCCACTCACAGCCAGCCTAGCCTAATTTGGGAGCCTCGGGACCCAGTGAGAGACCCAGTACCCCCAAAGAAGGTATATGCATGGCTCCTGAGGTACTTGAGGTTCACAAGTGTGCAAGCATGCTTTACTGCTTCCACTACCTCACACACACAAAAGAAAGAACACTGTTTCTGTGTTCAGTATGACCTCAATTTTTCTGAGACTTTGTTCATTTAGGTAAACATCACAACATTGATTGAGGACTTTCTCCTCATTGTAACATATACAAGACTTTAACTCTTTTATGCTTGCTTAGAATATATACAATTTAAACATAAATATGTACACACACACACACACACACACACACACACACACACACTTGATTGTTTGAGACAGGGTTTCTCTGTGTAGTCCCAGCTGCCCTGGAACTCTCTATGTAGACCAGGTTGGCCTCAAACTCAGATCTTCCTGCCTCTGCCTCCCAAGTGTTGGTATTACAGGCATAGGCCACCACCATCTGGTTTATAAATATACATTACATTTATCACTAGCAAATTAAGTTTGATTGATTAAATAATAATGGAATATCTCTACTCACTTTAAATACTTCAAAATTCTTTTAAGACCTTTGTCCCCTCATTGTTGGCAGAGGTAGAGAATTATGGGGTTGGAGAGGGCTTCGGAGAGTCTGTATGAGTTTGGGGATCCTGTTTTACTTTGCTCTGTTTGGTGCTGGCGATCAAATCTAGGATCTGCCACTGAGCTGCAGCCCCATTATTATAATTGACCCTTACTTGTAACCATCTCACAAATGGCTGCCTCCTTGGTGCAGGTGTTGGGACCCATTTGAAACCCCAGAATTGCTATAAAAATTATTTGAAGGCAAAGAAAGTTTAATATTCAGCAAATGTGAACAGAGTCCTCTCAGACAGAACTTGTTTGACATGACAGAATGCAGCAACCTCTGAGAAATAAGGCTGCTACTAATGCCTTCTTTGGAAAGTGTCTACTCCTGGAAGGGAACACAGAAAATAAGCCTCAACCAATCCCTACTCCAGGACTGTTTTATGGCCATGCATACAGAGTCTCAGGAACTTTCTTTCTTTTGTCACCCTTACATCTATCTTTCTTCCCAACAAAAGAAGCCTTTTCCTATCCCTCTTTTTCTCTAAGTTAGGTATATAGACCTTTAATGTAATCCTTTAAGAATCCAGCCACTCCTGTTAATCTCTCCTTTGTTTCATTTTCAGTTCCCAATCACTAAGAAGATAGAGGAAACAGTTTTATCCTCGTGTGCGCAGGGTTCGGAGGAAGTTCCTCCTCCAAGATTACCCTTCTGTGAAGACACAAATCCAAGACTGTGTCTGTCTCAGTGGGTATGTAATATACATACTGACCATTTTTAATAGTTAAGCATTTATGTGAGTATGCATTAGGAAATGCCTCGGGTTTTCTTTCTCCTTCATCCTGTCAAAGTATACCTGTTCTTTTTTTTTTATAATACCATGCTTTGCTGCTAACTATACACACCTGGCTTTTCACTATACTGCTATAGTGAGCCTGTAGTCTCACAGATGGTATTACTCAAGGTAAGAGGCTAAAAATAGGTAATTCCTGCTTTCTACGTTCAAAGAAAATTATTGAATAAAAGTACTGTAGATGAAAACTCTCATGGCAAAAATCATGACAAGGACACATAACTGAGCAGACACTTTGCACAGGGTCTGAGCATTTCTTGCACTTTCCCTTTTGGAGAAAGGGCAGAAAGTCTTCTTTAGAGTGTCCATTCATTCTGATCATTAATCAGAATGACCATTAATCACTGACTGGAAAGCCAGGTGTAAATAGTTAGCAGCAAAGCATGGCATTATAAAAAAAACAAAACAAAAAAAAAAAAACAAAAACAGGTATACTTTGACAGGATGAAGGAGAAAGAAAAACCGAGGCATTTCCTTTGTGTCTAGAAAGATCACATACTTCCACGGGAGGGCCCATGCTTAACATGGCCTGAAGTAGAGCTCTCTGAACCAGTACTGAACACAGACCCAAGCTGCTCCAGTCATGTCACCCTCAGGGTTTGCAACTCCCTCCAGGAACAGTGCTTAGGGCTCCCAGCTCCTACCTAGGGAGCTGAGCCAGCACACCCGGCTTCTTAAACCATTTGCCCTCTTCTGCCCAAGCATGTTCTGCATCCTCCAAGGCAGGCAGGAAGAGACAGTTCTTTAGGCCTTGTCTATGACCCCACTCTCTACTCAGGTTGGTAGAGAATCCACTAAAAAGGCACCAAGTCTCCTCAGCTGGTCCAGCCTGTCCATCCACTTCTTACATAGCGGCTGCAGGGCTCTTGTTCTGGCCAAGCCTCTCTAGCCCTCCTCTCTGCTGTTCTGGGTGATCTCACTCTCACATTTTCCCCTCCCAGGAACTTGCTAAGACTCATCAAGCCCTCTCCAGCCCTGAGTCCTACCCACAGAGGAACTCCCCACAGGACTTCAGACCTAGCCTGCTAATGTGCCAAGGGCCCTCCCTGCCCTTACCTTAGAGCCTGCCCCTCCCAAGTCCTGTCTAGCAAAGAGCCTCACAGTTGCTGGTTTTTCCTGAGAGCAGCCTTGTTGCTGTCAGCCTGGGCCTTTTCCTCTCATGCCTGGAGGGCTCAGTGCTACTGTGATGGCTCCTGTCTGCTTTGAGAACTGCAGCTGCTCCTGGAGTCTCACATATCATGTCCTCAGCTCACCCTAATTTTCCCACCACGATGACATCATCCTACCCTGGAAAGCCCCCTGACTAGATACCCTCTGTACACCCAACGCCCCCCACCAAAAAAAAAAAAAACCAAAAACCAAAAACCAAAAACCAAAAACCAAAAACAAAACCTATAATATGAGCCCTCTACTGTCCTCTTGGTCAGTCCTATTTTTTCCCTCATTCTCGTACAACCTTCTCCACCCTTCGGGGCTTCCACCACAATACCCCTGCTCAACCTTTCTAGACTAATTCAGTAATAACCTTCTGTCAGAATATGTCTGAAATTCCAGCTATATGGCTATCAGAAAAGCAAGCTCAATACACAGCACTGGCAATCCAATTAAAAAACAACTGTCTTCAGTGAGTAGGAAAAAGGTCATGGGGCTAACAGTATGACTCAGCAGGTGAAGGTGCCAGCCGTCAAGCCTGAGGACTTTTGGCACCTCCCCACCACACTCTCAAATAAAAGATTTTTTAAAGAAACACTATAATGTACAGCACAATGTAATTTATGTGATTCTTGCGTGTATAAGTCAACGTTGTATATTTTTCTAAAATATGTCCAGTTTGAAGGCTAAACCCATCATAAGCAGATCATAGTGGTTGCTACTCACAGGTTGGGGTGGGGGGAGGTAACAGACACGACATTAAGATTCCTTATAATTCAATAACCAAAAGACCAATATCCAGATTAAAGCATAGGACAAGTGCTGTAGTTTCTATCTGGACATGTCAGGCACAATAAAGCCCAGTCCTCAGCACATAATGCTACTTAGCAGTGCCTTTAAGAGGTAGGGACTACTGAGAGGTCTTGGGTCATTGGAGGTGTCTCAAACAGAATAGTTAGGCCCAGCACTTCCTCTCTCTCTGCTTCTCAGGCAGGAGGTAAGCGGCTCTATTCTACTTCATGTTCCTGTCCTCATATGCTGCCTCATCACAGACTCACAACAACAGGCCAGCTGACCATAGACTAAAACCTGCAAACCTGTGAGCCCAAATAAACCTTTCCTCTTTACAAGTTGATAATCTCTTGGTATTTTGTTATAGAAATATAAAGCTAACAAACACACTAAGGATATGGAGAGTACGCAGAAAGACAAACAGCTTAAAATACATGGAAAACAGATAAAATGACTCATCAGAAAACAATGTGATGACATTTTGAAGTTAACAAGACTAACAAGTTGATGCTACCCTGGGCTGGTGGATGTGCTGGGAAATGTCACTTTCATAAGTAAAAGTCATGTGGTGTTGCTGGAGAGTGTCCTGGCAGCATCGATGGTCTAATGTACAAATAACTGTTAAGCCATGTTTATGAGTTTCTTCCACTGCTGAAACAGGTCTTAAAAGACAAATGAGGTGTAGGTAGACCTAAAGCATTATGATCTATTCTAGAAAACAAGGCTAAATAACCTATAACCCATGGGACTGGCTTGATAAATGTGGTATACTCATCCAACAAGACATTCAACATTTGTTTAAGAATGGTGGAATCCATTTATCTTTTATCAATTATCAATTATCTTGATGATTAATTGTTGAGAATGGCTGCTAAGTTCACAAGAAGGTACATTCTTGAGTATTAACTTTTACTATTTATAAAAGGAAAACAGGAAAAGAAAGGGGGAAGTCTGAACAGAACACCAATAGCTCAGGCTCTAAAACAATCAATCAATAAATGGGACCTTATGAAATTGAAAAGCTTCTGTAAGGTAAAGAACACTGTCCTTAGAACAAAATGACAGCCTACAGACTGGGAAAAGATATTCACCAACCCAACATCAGAAGGGCTAATATCCAAAATATATAAAGAACTGAAGAAATTAAACACCAAAAAATCGAATAACCCAATCAAAAAATGGGATATAGAGCTAAACAGAGAATTCACAAAAGAGTAATCTCTAAAGGCCAAGAGGCACTTGAAGAAATGTTCAACATCTTTGGTCATCAGGGAAATGCAACTCAAAACAACTCTGAGATTCCATCTCACAACCTTCAGAATGGCTAAGATCAAAAACTCAAATGATAGCACGTGATGGTGAGGATGTGGAGAAAGAGGGACACTCCTTAATTGCTGGTGGGTATGCAAACTTGTACAACCTCTTTGGAAATCAGTCTGGTGATATCTTAGAAAATTGGGAATAGTTCTACCTCAAGACTCAGCCATACCCCTCCTGTGTATACATCCAAAAGATTCTTTACCAGACCACAAGGACAACAATGTTCATAGCAGCTTTACTTGTAATAGCCAGAAATTGGAAACAACTCCAATGTCCTTTAACTGAAGAATGAATAATAATAATAAAAAAACCACCCGTGGTACATTTATTTATACAATGGAATACTTCATAGCTATCAGAAACAAGGAAACCATGCAATTCGAAACCAAATGGATGGATCTAGAAAAAACTCATCCTAAGTGAGCTGATTCAGTCCCAGAAAAATAAACAAGGTATGTATTTTCTTATAAGTAGATATTAACCATATATCACAGGACAATCATCCTACAACACACAGACCCAAACAGATAGGAACCAAGCATAACTATCCTAGGAAAAACTCGACCCAGCAGTAAGTCATGAAACCTGTTACAGGTCAGTGGAACACCTTACCCTAGATGAAGTGCCATATCAAGCCCTAGTAGGAGAGGAAGCTCTTGGCCCTCAAATGACTGCTGAATTGAGGGAGTATGCATGTGGGGGCTCACCTCATCTGAGGAGAAGTAGAGTACTGAGAAGTGGAATAGTGAGGGAGGGATGGTAGGGGGCAGGGGGCGGGGAGGAAGAGAGAGGAAACTACATTCAAGAGGTAACTTGAAAAAAGTAAATTAAAAAAAGGTGGAGCAACTAAGCTTAAAACTTATATAAAACTAAAATATAAAATTCTCAAATGTTAGTTTACCAGAGACATACTTGTCCTACTGGCATGAAAGGAAAAAAGGTCTTAATTTCAGGTTAGAATGTTAGACTGCAGGTTGCCACATAGCTCACACACTCTCGGATATCAGCTTATAAGTTTGTTTCCTATATATATAAAGGATATTTTCATTGTTTGGCTCTAAAAAGGCAGGTAAGAGGCTTAAAAAGTTGTAAGTAAATTAAGGGTTACTACAGTTCAACCTGGTTTTCTAAACTTAGAGCTGAAGTAATTTGGAGCTAAGGTAAAATATTTGAGAAGGGCGGTACTAGCCCATGCCTTTAACTCCAGCAGAGACAGGAGGATCATTATAGAGTTGTCTTTTAAATTCTAGAGTTACAATGAACAGGGTGGTGATGGTGTACACTTTTAATCCCATCACTTGAGAGTCATACACCCTGAATCCTAACTCACTGGAGACAGAAACATGCAGTTCTCTGAGTTAAAGGCCAGCCTGACACAGAGTAATCTCCAAATAGAGAGAAACTTAGATCCAGGGGTAGAGGTGCACACCTTTAATCCAAACCATTGGGAGGCACATGCCTTTGATCCCAACACTTGGAAGACAGAGGCAGGCACAAAGGATCCGCAATGATTTCAGTTTAAAAGCTACTCACAAAAGGCATGCTGAAATTCAAAGTGAATTGCCCTTTGTGATCTCAAAACATATACACTTAATGGTATGTTTAGTTCCAAAATATCAAAAGAAGTTTTTAAAATCTCAATTGAAAGATAATACTTTTTATATTGTCAAATAACCCAATTTGCTCTAGGAAAGACATTATCTGCCACCTCCCCCCAAAAAAAGTAGTGCCACAGAGTTAGGATTAGGACAAGGCTCTGTTTTTATCTTTCCAGGAGATTAAACACATCTATCTAAGGAGTCCAGGGACAACTGAACAACTGAAACTTCTGAAGAAAATGCTCCAGACAACAAAGAAGACAAGTAGCCCAGATGATCCAGCCTCTCAGACTTCCTCAATATCTGTTTCCTCAAAAATCTATAACTAGAACAACTCAAAATAGCTAACTAAGATGGTTCAGCCCCACAGACTGTTCCAGCCAGGACTTCAATAAAACCCTGAAATTCAGCCTCTGACTACAAACTTCTTAGGACATTTAAATAGCTGAGCACAGAAGGACTGAACATTAAATGTTACTATTAACTTGCTTAATAAATTTTTCATTCTTATTTGGACCCCAAACAGGGTTCCTACATCCCAATTCAGCAGGAGGTAATTTTAAGAGAGTGATAGTCCATTCCCAGAAGGTGGGGTGGGTGATTTACCCCCCCCCCCTTTGGTCACTTGATGGGTTATGGATGTTTGTTGTTAGTTAGGGGGATTGGTTACATGTTGTTAAAGGTTTTGTTAAATAGGTTTTGGAGGTTAGATCCAGGTATTTCTCTCTTTTTTCTTTTCTCTATCCTTCATTCTCTCCTGTGTAAGGAGGGAAAGACTTTTATAAATGGGATATAGACATAACATAGGAATGATAAAGAAAAAGGGCAGATTATTGAATATGCTCTTAAATCTTTGTATATTGGTACAAAATTAAGATTATATTTGGCTACATTGGTATTAATCTTTGTATATTGATACAAAATTAAGGTTAACTCTTTTTAAGGTATTATATTTTAAGATATTATACTCTTAAAAATGCAATGTGAAGTGTAGGCCCATTGGTGGCAACTGTCACAAACTGTTTAGGACAATTAAGAGATGCAAATTAATAGTCATTCAAACATGTCATTTGGTTAGGTACTAGCATAGTTTATCACAGATGTTTTCTAAATTAGCTGGAAATCAAGTTGCTAAGAGACAAGCAACATTTGCTTATCCAAATATTGGAGATAGATAGGTGGTCTTCAAAAGCCTTAAAAGATCTGTAGAATTTGGCATTCAAAGAAGGTTTCTTAACTTAAGATTTTTTGATATTGAGACATGTCAGCTCCTGACAGCACCCTGTATTCTACTCCAAGTAGAGGATGAGCATCAAAGAATCTCCATTTGGAGGTGGTTGCATTAGTGGCAAGTCTGTCACTGGGCAAAAAAAAAAAATACCTTGCTTCAACTGTAGACAGAATGCTGTCCAAAAAGGACAAACTTGGAGGCAGGTAAGTCGACAGCCTAACTCTGCTGCCAAGACACGGTAGGAAAGTCTTTCATAATTCCTGCTTTAAAATTAATGTCTGTCAGAGATTCTAGGCCAAGAGGCTGAAGATAGATGGTCTAATGTGTGGAGAGAAATTGGGGACTGTCCAGGCAACCATTTGTCTGTCATTTCTTAGTTTTAGAAGCTGCTGGCTCTGCACTTCCTGTAAAATCAAATATATTTATCTTTCTCAGGTCTCTGATGTGGTTGAAGACTTCATTGTTAGAGTGTCACAATTAAATTTTAAGTTGTTTAGGAATTAAAAGGATGTTCTAGGTCTAAGAAGATGTTTTTAAGTTGGTAATGCAAGTTAGGATGGAAACTGAGTTAGGTATAGAGCTTTAAACTCATGAAGATAGGTAATAGAATATTAATATCAGCTACCAAATATGTATGGACTGAACATTGGGAATGTATGTTATACCTTATAATTTTCATAATTGTGGTATAATTATTCAAAAAACAGAATTATGAGTTCTGGTAGAAGGGGGTGAGGGTGGGAGTGTGGGGCCAGGAGAGGTGGAGGGAGGGGACTGTGATGGAGATGTAACTTGAAGTAATAAATAAACATTAAAAAAATTTAAAAAAAGAAAGGGGAAGTCTCTCTCTCTCTTTCTCTCTCTCTCTCTCTCTCTCTCTCTGTGTGTGTGTGTGTGTGTGTGTGTGATTGTTTATAAATAGGATATGTGTCCTTAAGAAATGCCTTTGAGGATGTAGCCATGTTTATGGGTTAGCCTGGAACCTCCATGTTGTACTTAACTATGTTTCTATCCTTTCTAGAAGAGTTTGTGTCTCCTGAGCCTACAGCCTTTGTAAATCATTTCAACTCAGAGCACAAGGTCGATTTAACCAGAACTTCCTGAGTCTCTCTCTTCTCCCTTTAAGACTGATGTAGGTCAATATGTGACCAACTGTAGCTTTTTTTTTTTTCAATCATTCTTTCCTATGGATAAAAGGAGCTTAAAGACTATTAAGGGCTAGGGCTGTAGATCCGTTGGTAGAGTGCATGCCTTCTGAGCCCAACCACAATATAAAACTGGTCATGGTGGGCGGCGGTGCGTGCATGTGCGCGGCGGAGGTGGCAGCTGTGGTGGCTGCGGCAGCAGCACATGGTGGAGGCGCACAGAGGCTGAGGGTTCCAAAATGCAGAAGCCAGCAGCCAGGGGGCCCACAGCTGTATTCTGGAAAGCCCAGATATATCAGGCGTGGATTGGGTCCTCTCAGACTCCTTGGGGACCTCCAGAGTCCACAGAATCTGTGCCTGGGCACACAGGACCATACCACCAAAGCAACTGCAGGCTGAACACTCAGTGTGCAACATAGAGAGGTTTGACTTGGGAGCAGTGAAACAATCCCGGGCCATTCCTCATTGCCTGGGAATAGGCTGCACTAGCTCACACTGAATCTGGCTATTGGATGCACATTGAACCTGAGATCCCCCTATAAGCAGTGACAGATCGCCAAGCAATTCGACTGCTACACCAAAGCGTCCCCTTTGGATCCAGGCCCAGAAGACAACAGGAGCAGACAGCTAAGAACATCCACATGGCCAAAGGTCCAAGAAAAAACAGAAACCAGGGAAATATGACTCCAACAAAACTATCCTAGTTCATCCAATCCTGACGACCTCACCACAGCAGAAACACATGAAAATGATGACAATTCTACATTATGAAAAGTGATAGAGTCCCTTCAAGAGGAACTTAAATCTATGAAGGAATTCAAAGAAGCCACAACTTCACAAGAGAAAGCAGTGGATAATTCCATTAGAGAGCTCCAAGCCAAGGTGGCTCAACTTGAACAGGAAAAAGACAGAGCAATGAAAGATTTCCAGGCAAAAAAAAAAGCAAATTGGAGCAGGAAATGTACAAAATGAATAAAACCATTCAAGACATGGAAATGGAAATGAAAACAATAAAGAAAACACTGTCAGAATTAAAAGTGGAAATGGAGAATCAAGGGAAGAGAACAGGAACTATGGAAATGAGTATCAAAAATAAGATGCAAGAGTTGGAATACAGGATCTCAGGCATGGAAGATTCGATGGAAGAAATCAGTACAACATCCAAAGAAAATGAGAAAGCTAAAAAATCTCTCACCCACAACATCCAAGAAATCAAGGACTCAATGAAAAGACGGAACCTAAGAATTATAGGCATAGAGGAAAGAGAAGACTCCTGACTCCAAGGTCCAGGAAATATCTTCAACAAAATCACAGAAGAAAACTTCTCAAACTTGAAGAAGGAGATGCCAATAAAAATCCAAGAGGCTCACAGAACACCAAACAGATTAGATCAGAAAAGAAATTCCTCTCGCCACATAATAATTGAAACTCCAAATGTACAGAACAAAGAAAGAATATTAAAATCTGTAAGAGAAAAAAGTCAAGTCACGTACAATGGCAGACCCATCAGAATTACACCTGACTTCTCCTCAGAAACTTTAAAAGCCAGAAGGGCCTGGACAGATGTCCTACAAGCCCTGAGAGAACAGAGGTGCCCAGCCAGACTACAATACCCAGTAAAACTCTCTATCAACATAGATGGAGAAAACAAGATATTCCATGACAAAATCAAATTTAAACAATATCTACCCACAAACCCAGCCCTACGGAAGATCCTAGAAGGAAAATTCCAACCCAGAGAAGATAACTACACCCAAGAAAACTGAGGAAATAGAAAACTCCACAGCAACTAAACCAAAAGAGGCATGGGATGACCACCTATACCAAAATAATGGGAAATACCAACCCCTGATCACTAATATCCATCAACATCAAGGGACTCAACTTGCCAATAAAATACACAGACTTACAGATTGGATCCATAAATAAGACCCATCTTTTTGCTGCGTACAAGGAACACATCTCACTATCAAAGATAGACACTATCTTAGAGTAAAGGGCTGGGAGAAGGTTTTCCAAGCAAATGGACACAGGAAGCAAGCTGGAGCAGCCATCCTAATATCAAACAAAATAGACTTCCAACTGAAGTTAATAAAAAAAGACAGAGAAGGGCATTACATACTCGTTAAAGGGAACATTCATCAAGAGGACATCTCAATATTGAACATCTATGCCCCAAATACAAAGGCACCTACATTTGTAAAAGAAACGCTTCTAAAACTTAAATCACACATCGATCCAACATATTACTAGTGGGAGACTTCAACACCCCACTCACAACAATGGACAGACCATCAAGACAGAAGCCAAACAGAGAAATAATGAGTCTAATAGAGATCATGAACCATATGGACCTAACAGATATCTACGGAACATTTCACCCAAACACAAAAGAATACACCTTCTTCTCAGCACCTCACGGAACCTTCTCCAAAATCGACCATATAGTTGGACACAAAGATAACATCAACAGATACAAGGAAATTGAAATAACCCCTTGTATCTTATCAGACCACCATGGAATAAAGCTGGACTTCAACAGCAAAAGAATCAACAGAAAGCCTACACACACATGGAAATTGAACAACTCTTTACTGGATGACTACTGGGTCAGGGAAGAAATAAAGAAGGAAATCAAAGACTTCTTAAAATCCAACAACAATGAAGGCACAACATACCCAAACCTATGGGAGACAATGAAAGCTGTGCTACGAGGAAAGTTCATAGCACTGTCTTCAAAAAGAAAATTGTGACAGCTCATATTAGCAAATTAACAGCTAAACTGGGTGAATTGGGAAAAAAAAGAAGCAAACACTCCCAAGAGGAGCAGAAGGCAGGAAATCATCAAACTTAGGGCTGAAATCAACAACTAAGAAACAAAAAGAACTATACAAAGAATCAATGAAACCAAGAGTTGGTTCTTCGAGAAAATCAACAAAATAGACAGACCCTTAGCCAAATTAGCTAAAAGGCAGAGGGAAAAAACCCAAATAAACAAAATCAGAAATGAAAAGGGAGAAATAACAACAGACATTGAGGAAATCCAGAGAATATTTGGGTCCTACTTTAAAAATCTATACTCCACCAAATTTGAAAACTTAAGTGAAATGGACAATTTTCTTGATAGATTCCACCTACTGAAGCTAAATCAAGATCAGATTAACAGATTAAACAGCCCTATAACCCCTAATGAAATATAAACAGTCATTAAAAATCTCCCAACCAAAAAAAAAGCCCAGGGCCAGATGGCTTTAGCAAGGAATTCTACCGGACTTTCAAAGAGGAGCTAACACCAATACTCTTCAAACTCTTTCACCAAATAGAAGCAGAAAGAACTCTGCCAAACTCATTCTATGAGGCCACAGTCACCCTGATTCCTAAACCACACAAAGACCCAACAAAGAAAGAGAACTTCAGACCAATCTCCCTCATGAACATAGATGCAAAAATACTTAATAAAATACTAGCAAACCGAATTCAAGAACACATCAAAAGTATCACACAATGATCAAGTGGGATTCATCCCAGGAATGCAGGGATGGTTCAACATATGAAAGTCTATCAACGTAATTCATCATATAAACAAGATGAAAGAAAAAAACCACATGATAATCTCGCTAGATGCAGAAAAAGCATTTGACAAAATCCAACATCCCTTCATGCTAAAAGTTCTGGAGAGAACGGGCATACAAGGACTGTACTTAGAAATAATAAAGGAAATATACAGCAAGCCAGTGGCCAACATCAAATTAAATGGAGAGAAACTTGAAGCATTTCCTCTAAACTCAGGGACAAGACAAGGATGCCCACTTTCACCATATCTCTTCAATATAGTACTTGAAGTTCTTGCTAGAGCAATAAGACAACTAAAAGAGATCAAGGGGATACAAATTGGAAATGAAGAAGTCAAATTATCCCTATTTACAGACGATATGATAGTATACATAAGCGACCCCAAAAATTCCACCAGAGAACTCTTACAGCTGATAAACACATTCAGCAAAGTGGCTGGATACAAAATTAATTCAAAAAAATCAGAAGCCCTTCTTTATACAACAAACAAATGGGCTGAGAAAGAAATAAGGGAAACAACCTCCTTCACAATAGCCACAAACAATATAAAATACCTGGGGGTAACTCTAACTAAGGAAGTAAAGGACCTGTACAACAAGAACTTCAAGCCCTTGAAGAAAGAAATGGAAGAGGCCTTTAGAAGATGGAATGATCTCCCATGCTCATGGATAGGTAGGATCAACATAATAAAAATGGCCATCCTACCAAAAGCAATATATAGATTCAATGCAATTCCTATCAAAATAGCCACAAAATTCTTTATAGTCCTGGAAAGAGCTATTCTCAATTTCATATGGAACAACAAAAAACCCAGAATAGCTAAATCAATCCTGTACAATAAAAAAACATCTGGAGGTATCACTATCCCAGATTTCAGGCTGTACTACAGAGCAATAGTTGTAAAAACAGCATGGTATTGGTATAGAAACAGACCAGCAGATCAATGGAATCGAATTGAAGACCCAGAAATGGACCCACATACTTATGGGCACCTAATTTTTGACAAAGAAGCCAAAACAGCACAATGGAAGAAGGACAGCATCTTCCACAAATGGTGCTGGTCCAACTGGATGTCCACTTGTAAAAGAATGATATTAGACCCATACTTATCACCTTGTACAAAACTTAAGTCCAAGTGGATCAAAGACCTTAATATAAGGCCGGTCACACTAAATCTACTAGAAGAAAAAGTGGGAAAAATCCTCGAACTCATTGGCACAGGTGACAACTTCCTGAACAGAACACCAACAACTCAGCACCTGAGAACAACAATCAATAAATGGGACCTCATGAAACTGAAAAGCTTCTGTAAGGCAAACGACCCTGTCATTCAAACAAAACAGCAGCCTACAGACTGGGAAAAAAATTTTCACCAACCCCACATCTGACAGAGGGCTAATATCCAAAATCTACAAAGAACCCAAGAAATTAAATTCCAAGAAACCAAATAATCCAGTCAAAAAATGGGGGACGGAACTAAATAAGAATTCACAAAGGAGGAATTCCTAATGGCTGAGAGACACCTGAAGAAATGCTCAATATCCTTAATCATCAGAGAAATGGAACTCAAGACGACCCTGAGATTCCATCTCACATCTGTCAGAATGGCTAAGATCAAAAGCTCAAATGACAGCACATGCTGGTGAGGGTGTGGAGAAAGGCAAACCCTCATACATTGCTGGTGGGAATGCAGGCTTGTGCAACCACTATGGAGGTCAGTATGGTGGTATCTTAGAAAACTTGGAATAGCTTTGCCTCAGGACCCAGCCATACCACTTCTGGGTATACACCCAAATGTCTCCTCACGGAATCATAAGGACGTTTCCTCATCTATGTACATAGCAGCCTTATTTGTAATAGCTAGGAAATGGAAACAACCCAGATGTCCCTCAACCAAAGAATGGGTTAAAAAAACTGTGGTACATCTACACATTGGAATATTACTCAGCTATCAGAAACAATGAAATTATGCAATTTGCAGCCAAATGGATGGAACTAGAGAAGCTCCTCCTGAGTGAGCTATCCCAGACTCAGAAGGACACACATGGCATCTATTCACTTAGAGTAGGACTTTAGCTATATAGTACAGGATATATATACTACAACCAACGCAACAAAGGGAACATGGGCATAGACTTTTTATTTATTTATTTATTTGTTTTGTTTTTGTTTGTTGGTTTCTTTTTTAGTTTTCCCTCCCTGGCAATGAAACACTTTTCACTGGTGGTGCTGCCTTGTAGGCCCCCAGTGTATGAGGAGGCTCTTGGCCCTCATATGACTTCTGAACTGGGGTGAGGGACAGTCATGTAGGGACACTCCCCTCCAGAGGAGTGGGATAGAAGGGTTAGGGGGTAGGGGGTGGGAGGGCCGGGCTGGGAAGGGGGGAAAGAGGACAATATGATGGAGATGTAACCTGAAGCAATAAATAAATAAATTTATTTATTAATAAAAAAACTGGTCATGGTGTCACATGCTTGTAATCACAGGACTTAAAAAAGTGGAGGCATGTGGATTAGGAGCTCAAGGCCAGTTTGAGGCTGGCCTGGGTACATGGGACCCTGTCTCCAAAAAAAAAAAAAATTAATATGGGCAAATGTACTCACAGCCCTGGTATCTTTTGTCTCTCTTTTTTAGGTTTTAGAGACAAGGTCTCTTCATGTAGCTCAGACTTGCCTCTGCTTCATGTGAATATTCCCATAATGATAGTAAATAATTATGAAGCATGCATCATCATGCTACCACCATGCCCTGTGTCTTTATTGCCACCTCCTGTAGCCATGTCCTGAGAAGACCCTCTCCTCACTGTACTGAAAGTGGCACATGCCTTCTCATCCTCTCTATCAATTGATTATTTTGTCTGAAAAATCAAAGAAGCTCATTCCAATGTCAATGACTATGATCTGAAGGTGTGCCCTACCTTTCATTAGTTGGGAACTTAATTCTTAGTCATATGTAAATTTGAGAGGTAGAACCTTCAGTAGTGATTGGATCACGAGAGCTATTGCTCTCATGAATAAATGAATAACTCAAGGAGCACCCCAGGAGTAACTTTGTAATAAAGGCCACTCTGACTAGCTTCTTCAACCCGCTGTTCGATGGATGCCCTTCTTCTGTCAGGATGCAAGAAGAAGGCCCTGTCAGATACCAGCAACACAATCTTGGATTTCTCAGGCTCCAATATCATCTTCTAAATGAAACGTCTATTTTAAACAAAAATAAATAACAATCTCAGCTATTTTGTTTCAGACTAGAGAACGTGCTGGGAATAGGGGTAGCATCCAAAGGAAGCGTGGTAATAAAAGAGCTGAGGGGCTCCTGCATCCATAAGGAAATGGAAATGGGACTTTGGGCATGAGGCTAGGCCTCACTCTGGGCAGCGCTGAACAGAACCTGACTAGCTGCTCCTATGTCCACTCTGTCTTTCCTCAGCCGAGGACCAGGACTTACAGGAATGAAAGCAACTGATGCCACTTCTATATGAAGGAATCTTTCTTGTCTAAGTGCCAACCCCACACTTGTATAAAAGCTGGAGCAACAGACAGAACTCTTGGATAGAGCCTTAACAGTGTGGGCCTGAGGTACGGAGTCTGACATTACTACAACAGGAGAGTTAAAAGCAGAGGCTTGAAAGTACCACTAACTGATGACAAAGTCTGAACTCTTCCTTACTTGTCATGCAACCTCTCTCTGGGCCTCAGTTTTCTCAGGGGATAGTAACAGCATATACCTCAAAGCCCTGCTGTGAGGATTAGCTATGCTATTATTACACGTAAGATGCTAAGGGGGCCTTGTACACAGCCCCTGCTCAGTAATGCAGTTACTGTGCTGTCCAGTGAGGTTAGGATTTTCTTTTTTCTTTTTCTTTTTGGTAAATTCCTACTAATTGGATCATCTAATTAGTCTCAGAATTTACAAAGAGAGAGATTTTAAGGAATTTCCCAAAAGGCAACAACTTTCCTTCTATCCTCAAACCCCAGGTTGCTACTTTAATTTTCTTTGGGTGAGCCCGCAACATGTTGGTGGGTACTGAGTATGAGAAGATTCAAGTCTTGACAGATGGTACAGCTCTCCACTCCTGCTGGCTTTTTGTCAGCTTGATTTGACTGAAAACAACCAATGAAACACACTTCTGAGAATGTCTATGAGGGTGATTCTAGAAAAGCTCTATCTGTCTGTCTGTCTGTCTGTCTATTCACTTATTGTTATTTCATGTGCGCTGGTATTTTGCCTGCATGTATGTCTGTGTAAGGGTGTTGGATCACCTGAAATTGGAGTTGAAAGACAGTTGTAAGCTGCCATGCAGGGCTGGGACATGGGTCTTCTGGTAGAGAAGTCAGTGCTCTTAACTGCTGAGCCATCTCTCCAGTCCCTTTTAATTTGTTTTTTTTTTTCGAGACACGGTTTCTTTGTGTAGCTCTGGCTGTCCTGGAACTCACTCTGTAGACCAGGCTGGACAAGAACTCTCAGAGGACTGGTGAGCTAGAAAAGTTTAACTGAAGGAAGAAAGCACCATTCTTGAGTGCTGGCTAACATTTATCACTCCCTGCTTCCTGACCGCAGACACAATGTTACCAGCTGCCTCAGGCTTCTGCCACCATACCTCTCTCAAGGTAATGTCCTGTACCTTTAAACTATGAGCCAAAATAACCTTTCCTCACCTTGATTTTGTCAAGTATATAGTAACAGTAGGAATAGAGGCACAAGCACTCACACTACTTGGTGTAGACTGCCAGGCCTGATCCGGAGGTCTACCTAGAGTTGTAAACCTTCCTGGAGGCAGCTAGAGGAGCTGCTGCTTCTCTAAGAAGCTCTGGCTCCCATCACCTGCCAGAGCAACTCTGGCCTCCTTCCTACTCTTCCCACACATTCAATGAAGACTCACCTTGCTCATATCCCTAAGGCTTTCCACTCACTATTCTCCTGGTGGGAATTCTCTACCCCTGGGCAGTCACATGGCTATGTCCTATCTTCATTCAAGTCCCTGGCCAGGTCGAACCTCTTCCATACAGCCTGCACTGACCATTCTGCTGAACATAGGAGCTCCTGTACATAACCTTGGGAGTCTGAGGCAGGAGGACCAAGAGTTTAAGGCTAGCCAGCACATAGCAAAACTCTCATAAATAAATAGCTTATTATTCATTTCTTTCCTTCAGAAAATAACATCTATAAAGAAAAGAACTATCTTGCTCATTAAAGAGTTTTTAAACTTGGAAGATATAGATTGTTGGATAAATATTTATTAAATGAAAGACAATAGGACATGTCTCCTGGGAAGATATATCTCTATCTTAGATCTAAACATCCCAACAAGAAATGTTCTTGGGACTTTAGGGAGGGCTCCTCCCCATGCCATTCATGTGTTGCTCACTGAGGCCTTAGAAGCAGTTTGTAACTCCCATCACCGTTCTGTGCAGACAGAGTTGTAGGCCTGAAGATCCTCACCTCACTTCAGATGTCTACTGCTGTCCTTTCTAGCCAAGTGATAGCTTCTCCCACTTTCCTGTCCCATCCGTCCTCACACTGTTTTGTTTGTTTATTTTTGTTTTATAGCATTCATCACTCTGAGATAGCATAAATCATCTGCTCGCCTTCTTTTTCTTCAGCAAACTGTATCTAAAGAAGAGAAATGCATTCATGGTGCCCCTGTGTCTGGGAGCTGTTGCTGCTCAGCAAGTATTTGTTGAATAAATGAATGACACTTCCTATCACCCTCCACAAACAGAAAACACTACAGTGGGAAGAAAATGAACCACAACACTCCATGCTGTCGAAATTTGACCTAGAGGTGTTTCTCATGTTTTGGAACCATGGACATCCAATTAGATGTTAATTACATTCAATCAGCTCTGGGATTGAGGAAGGGGCTGGGCTAATAAGGTTTACAGGCACATGAGACTAGAGAGGTCCAGCACTTAACTTGGCCTCATGACCTAGATAGAGGCCATGGACACAGGGGTCTGGTGGATCAAAAGCTATCCCCTATCCTGGAAAAATCCAGCATAATTTACATACCTGGTTCCATCATCATTCTACTGAAAGGACAAATGAGGTTGAGTTCAGGGACCCTAAGGGAACCAGAGAGGAAGGGGACTTATCAGCTGAATGGATGATGTTTACCTTCCCAACAATGTCTGCTATTTTCTGGACAGACATACCAAGAACAGCTCAGGAGAGGGATCTGTGCCAAACATGTGAGTTAGAACTGTGGGGTTCTCCAAGATGCCAGTGCCTTCCTGGGGGGATTCCCCTAAGCTCCCAACACGCAGGTATCATCAGGGAGGGTCACCCCAGATGTCACAGGCGCCAGAGAACATTGTGAAGATTTGAAGTAAAGTCCTCCATAGCTTTAAAGGCTCCTGCTTTGGTGGGGACTTGGCTCCCACCTTAGCTAGAGGACCTTATACCAGAACTGATCAGTAGGGCGCAACCAAATCTTCTCTTCACTTAGGCCTTATTATTGAGGTCCCTGCTAGCTCTCGAACCTCCTACAGCTTCTCCCCGGCTCAGACCCATTGTCCTTGACGTCCTGACCCACAGCGGCTCTCCTCAGGTGCTCACCTACTGGTTTTGACCGGTGCACCGCTCAGCCACAGGGGACACATCAAGGGGACGGCAGATTGAATCCTTGCCACTGCAGCCGAGCCGGGCCCGTGCCTTTATCCACGTTCCGCCGGGCTCTCGCAGTGGGCTCCCGCAGCGGGAGCGCCCCCTTAGCTCCGCGCCCAGGCGCCGGCCCGGGCCGCGAGGGCTGCGGGGAGGCGCAGCGAGGAGCCCGGTTTCCGGGAGGGCGACGATCGGCGGGGCGGAGCGGGCCGGGCTGGAGCGAAGCCGTCCGACCGGTCTGACCGCGGCGCGGGGTTGGGCCAGGCGCAACCTGCGCATAGAGAGCCGCTCTCCTCGAGTCCATCTGGTTGATTTTGTCAAGCACATAAACCGGAAACTGTGGCCAGACTCACATAACTTGCACGCCTGCAGTGGGACAATTGAGCATCCCCACAAATCCATTATTTTGTACTTTTTTTAGTAGACATAGGTAAAGAATACATTATTGGAGCTCAGAACTTCATCTGCTTGCCAACTGTTGACCTACTGTGAACTTCGCAAAGTGGTCTGAATTGGTGTCGCGCTGGCAAACAGCTGTGATTTGAAACGCAAAGACATTTTTTGCCAAACTTATCCTTAGACATAGACGACTTCACCAGAAGCTCTGTGTTTTCAATACTCCCCTCTCTGATGCCATCCAGCTTGTATTTCCGTCACTATAGCTAAGTCATAGGGTGGAGTTGTGAATGAAGTATGCCATGTTTTCTGTGTATCCAGTGACTTTTTAGCTGCCCTAGAAATGTACAACTGGGAAAAATCAATCGCCTAAAGCCCAGTTGACAAACAGTGCACTTTAAGCAACAGCTACTGTTAACGTTAATGTATGAAGTGCTGGGTTCCAGATTATAAATTGAGTGTCTTAACACATCAAATCCTCAAAACATTCAAGGTAGGAAGCAGGTACACACACAAAGAGACACTTGGGACCTAAAGGCCATGCTTCTGACAGCTGCTTTGCTTTTTTGAGACATGCCTGATGCTATTATAAATTCTAACTCTGAACTATTTCTTGTGTATCTCCTATGAGCATGCAAGACAGTGTTGGGCGTTAGGGAATGGGAGAAGGACCCACACATCAAAAACTTCAACGTACCTGGCAGATAAGCACTGGCTGATTTAGGTACACCACGTGGGAGCGTAGCCTGCTGGTGGTGGGAACACTTAACACAATTTCTCTGAGAGTGGAAAATTTCAATAAAGGAGGAAACCACCTAAGTGGAAGGCCCAGCATATGCCTGTAAACTCCTTTCAAATCCCTGAGACTCCTGAGTGAATGCACATGGGGCTGGATTATAAATAACCCAAAGAAAACAATCATGAAACTTGGAATGTAGTTTAAGACCTGACAGTTCAGACAGCCCTGTAAAAACCACTTGGGGCTTCCCACTGAAATTTCAGGGTAGTCACACCTAGAAGAAAAGACTGCCTCCCAAGAGTAAGGCATACACCCTAGGATTAGGGATGGAATGGAAAGAAATCATCCAGGTAAAATATAAAACCAGTCTGCACAAGGTCAAGATATGCTACCAATAATTTAATTTCCTTGGCACTGTTCAGAGGAAAATAACAGAATCCAGAGCATGTATGAGTCATTAACAATGTTCCTACCATAATATTCCAGGAAACAGAAACATATGGATGTGGTCAAGAAGAAATAGCCAACAGTCAGCTGAAACAAAACCACAGACAACCAAGCTCTTGGATGTAAGAAAGTAAAAATCAAAACTATGAACAATATCATCAAGAAACTTGAGGGGTAAAGAGATAAGGAGTTCTTGCAAAATAGCTGTTCAACAAAGTACTGCATAGAATACAAGGAAACATGCTTCTGTGATGGAGACCCTGATCTCTAATCTCAACCATTGCTACACAAAGGAGGGTTGGGCAGGCTTCCAATAGGTCTAACTAAGGTTAATCCCTCCCACTACTGGGGTTCCTCTTTTGTAACATATTCCACTGTGTTCTAGGGTCATGTGGTCCTCAACACATACTCTGAATTAGTCATCTATCATGCTATGTCAGAGTACCTGAGAGAAACCACTGAGAAAGAGAGAAAAAAAAGTGTTTGACTGATAGTTGCTAAGGTTTCTGTCCATGGTGACTTGGACCTGTCATGTTTGGTCCTATGACATGGAAGTATATCATGATGATGAGTGACTGGCAGAAGAAGCTGTCCACACCACAGTGGCCAGGAAACACAAGAGAGACAGGAAGGGAGCAATATCTCCCTTTACATACAAAGGCATACTCCTAGTGACCTAACTTCCTTCTTCCTATTGTCCTACCTCCTAAAGGGTTCATCTCCTCTCAATGGCACTAAAGGCGGGGACCAAGCCTGTAGCAAATGTGCCTTTAGGGATATTTAAGATCTAAGCAAGAACATATATTGCTATAGACACTGGCAGTCAGGGAGCCTGTTCAGCAAATTTTAAAAATAAGAAGAATATAGACTGAAACCATTTCATAATTGCTAACAATACAGATAAATAGAAAAAGCAAATAAGCATCCAGAGGGAAAAATAATATAGATTTCATGTGGGACTGAGGTGGAGGGAGGGGACTGTGATGGAGATGTAGCTTGAAGTAATAAATAAGGACAAAAGTTAAAAAAAAATCAAGAAGACAAAATCTGAAAAAAGTAAATAAATATTCAAATAAATTATAATTTAGTAAATCATTTTATATATTCATAATTTATTATAATAAGTAGTACAATATAAATCTGTTAGTATTATTAATTGTTAAATATAATAAATTATTCAAATTGAGGGGGACAATGAGAATGTAACTTAGAAGAACAGTAGAAAGATGAACCTATGACTTTTTCTTGTTTCTATTGAATTATCTAAAAGTTTATTCACCCAAAATAGTAACATATTGTGATGCAGTTTATTAACTTATATAGAAGCAGAATCTATAAAAATTACCAAGCACAAAAAGGGAATGTAAATGGAACAGTACTGTCACAGGATTCTTACATCAAGTACACAATTTAAATTCAGAACAAAACCCACAGAATATGTAAAAATAAATCACTATTAGACACAAAAATGAATCAATAATGTCATTAAGAACTCCAATTAAAATGCAAAGCCATCAAAAGGACCAATAAGACAAGACCTAATAAGAGCTAATAAAAAAAAAAGACACACTCTCAAAAAATATGTGAACTTGTTGAAATGAAAAGAATGGGGGAAATATACTATCTACTGCAGAGATAATATCATTAAAATGGTCAATTTAAACAAGTGTCAAGTTACTAAGAAGATATAAGGTTCTTATATATATGAACCCAACATTGGAATTACCAAGTACACCAAGTAAAAACTGACAGAATTGAGAGAAATGAAAGGAAAAACAGAGGGATTACTGTGTAATTCCAACCCCCTTTTATATATAATTAGTGAACTCAGTGCACAAAGTATCCGTGAGGATTCAGAAGGCCTAAACTACACTGCTGCCCAACTTGACTAAATTTGACACCAACATCATGGCGCACATTCTTTGCAGGTGTGCAGGGAATAGCCAGCAAGATGGATCATATGTAGTTATCAGAGGCTCTGAATTTCCATGAAGGGAATAAAATGGCCATGTTTTCTAATCACAAGGACTTTAAGTCAACAATACACAACAGCATTTCATCTAGGCACCCACACAAGACATTTGGAAATTGAGCAATACACTTCTAAGCAAGGTATGAGTCAAAGAACAAACCATAGGAAATATGAGGAAACATTTCAAACTGAAATTACAGAAAAACAGACCAAAACAACACCATTGAGATATCTAAGTTTAGATCCACAAACCTTGTAACCAAAATATCAAGGTAATTTATACAGAATGGAAAACTTTTTCAATAGGTGGTTCAGGTACAAACAGGACTTATGTTTAATATCTGAGTCTTAAAACTCAATATAAAAAAGACAATCCAATTTTAAGAATAGGCAAAAGGCCAGAACTGGTATCAAAGGCCTGCAATCTCAGCTGCTTAACAGGTTGAATAACTTAGTGTGACCCTGTCTGGAAATAAAAAAGGCTAGGGGTGTAGCCCAGTGGTGTTTGCTTAGCATGAAAGTGGCCCTGAGTTTAATCCTCAGGACTGGAAAAAATAGGCAAAAGACCTGAACAGAATATCTGTGAAGAAGATGGACAAATAGACAATAAACATACACACAAAATGCCCAAACCCATTGACTAGCAAGGAAATGCAAAACAAAACCACTATAATGTGTCCATATACTGGTAATAATTTTAAGCAGACAGATAATAAACAGGGTCAGGGAGGTAGCTCAGTGCTAGAACACTTTAGAGAAATTTCAAAAATAAATAATAGATAATAACAAATGTTAGCAAAGCCAACCGTTCAATCACAGCTAATGGGATTGTAAAATGCAGTAGCCATGTTGGAAAATAGCTTGGCAGTGCCTGAGAATACCGAATATAGAATGTTCATATGATTCAGTGATTCCAATCAGATGCACACCAAGAGCAATGAGGGCATTTGCCACCACAAAATGTATGCTTGACTGTTTGGAGCAATATAATACATAAGAGCTAAAAGGTAGCCACAGTAACAAGATACAGCATATCCGTGTAAAGATTATTATTCAGACCTAAAAAATAGAATATTACTGATTACATTCTGTAATATGAATGAACCTTGAAAACATGCTAAATAATGTAATCAATATGAAAGACTATGTATTGTATAATGAAATTTATATCAAATGTTCAAAATACAGAGCTAGACTGTGGATGTGAAGATGTCTGGGTCTAGAAAGGAGGTGGAAGGCTGCTTCCAATGAGCACAAAATTCCTTTCTGAGTGATAATTACTTTTTAATTTTTATTTATTTTACATTTATGACTGTTTGTCTACATGTAGGTCTGTGAATCATAATGCCTGGTGTCCTCAGAGGTCATAAGTGACCACTATAGAACTGGAGTTACATTTAGTTGTAAGCCACTGTCTGGGTATTGGGAATTGAACCCAGATCCTCTGGAAGAGCAGTTAGTGTTCTTAACCACTGAGCCATCTCTCCAGCCCCTACAGTGATACAATTTTTACAAAATCAGTTATGGCAGTTATTACACCGTTTCAGAGGTTACTGAAACTGTTGAATTATATAGCAAATGGATGAATCAAGTATCATGCATTAATAAATCTGTGATTTAATAAAAGAACTATGCATGACTCCTTTCCCATATACCTTACATGAAAATTATTCCTGAAATCACTCACAGGAGAAAATGTAAACTCTCAAACTCTAACATGTAGATAAAACAACAGGACAAAATATTTGAAACTTACTATTATCAAAATATAAAGAAGTCAGCAACAATGGAGTCTGCCTGAATCCCAACACTGGAAATTGGAAAAGAGGGCATAGAAAGAAAGCAAGCTCAGGCCAGTCTGAGTAACACAGGGGGGTGGGTTAGGGGGGGGGAACCCTGTCCAAAGCACAGAAAAGAAAAAAAAGGACAGAATATTTGTATGAAAATTACTATGTCTAGAGCACACAAGTCTTACACATCAATAAGGAAAAGTTTATTTGGGGGGGGAATGGGAAATGGCTGGGTGGGAATAGTGCGTTTGTGGGAGCAGGAAGACCTGAGTTTAGAGCCCAATACTGCTGAAAAGATGGGCATAGTGGTACTTTCCTGTAACCCCAGGGCTGGAAGGACAGAAGCAGGCCCATCCCTGTGGCTGCAGAGCCATCCAGTCTAGCTGAAATGTCAAGCTTCCTGTCCAATGTGATACCCTTTCTCAAAAATTAAAGTAGAGAGCCGGGCGGTGGTGGCGCACGCCTTTAATCCCAGCACTTGGGAGGCAGAGGCAGGCGGATCTTTGTGAGTTCAAGGTCAGCCTGGTCTACAAAGCGAGTCCAGGAGAGCCAGAGATATTCAGAGAAACCCTGTCTCGAAAAACCAAAAAAAGAAAAACCAAAAAAAAAAAAAAAAAAATTAAAGTAGAGAGGAACAGATGAAGGTGTTCAAAATCAGTCTCTGGCCTCCACAGGTGAGCGTAGCCACACAAAGATGCCATGGATTCACAGCACAGAAAAAAAAATAATGACAGTGATCATCATCATCATCATCTACTCAGTTTAAAATAGCAGCAAATGACAACAAAGCCACAGAAGAACATTTGTGGTAGTGCACACATGTGATCCCAGAGACTGGGAGATAGAGACAAGAGGATCTCAAGTTGGAGTCCAATAGTGAGATGCTCTCTCTCTGTCAAAGAATAAAAAAAAAGTTGAATTAAAAAATGATGATGATAAGATTGAAATAGTCACCACAATAAAAGATAGGTGGCTAAGAGGTTCCTTCATGAAATACTTAACATGCTTGTGCAAATTCAAATCAACAATGACATGCTATTTCATGTTAAATTGAAATATTTAGCATGAAACTGCTTCTGCATTTCCTAAATCTGGCCTAAAGATTTCTCTATATGTGGAAAATCACAACCTAACTTGAATGCAAATGGCCTTACTGCTGTAAGGATGTCAACTAATTAAAGGGGAAGGGGGGCCACCCAACTGTTCAAACCGTTCAAACAAAACAGTTGCCAGAGGAAACCACTTGTGGTCTCTGTATGTTACTTCTGTTTTCTGTATGTCATTTCCTTTTGGCCAGCTATAAATATAACCCAGTGATGTGGATGGGGCTTTTGAATAGATTTTGGATGCTGGGATTGCAATTGCAAGCCACACCTGACTGGAACTGTAATTTTCAAGCTCTGTTCTCCTGGAACACAGAGTCTCTTGTGTTTGTAGGGCCAAAGGTGCACCGAGGTCATTTTGATCTTTTGGGTGGGAGGGGCAGAGATGTCAGCTTTCTCTCAGAAGATAGCAATAAAAAGAGGAGAATTAGGGGCTAAGAGCTAGAGAGCCAAGAAGAATGATCCCCAGGAGTAACACAATCCTGGGGACTTAGTCCTGAGGGGTGGTGAGGTGTTGGGGTTGTGGACTTTATCAGGTAACTACCTTAAATTGGCTTGATTGATGAATAAGAATTAATCTCGAGTTGGGGGAGGATGACAAAACGGATTTTTCTTAGGGAGTCTGGAAAAAAAAAAAAAAAAAGACTTTGACCAGTCTGAGGCAGGAACTGAACTCATTAGAGGCATCTACCCAAGATTTTTTGGAAGACTGCCCTCTGGTGGACATTTGTTGAATTTTTTGCCCCCTTGTGCTGGAGACCCCTACAGCCCATGGTTCCTCTATTCAACTTCATAAAGCTAAGAATCCTGTTGTTTAAAAAAAAAAAAAAACTAAAATATCCCAATTGTTCAATTTTACCAGTGAAGACTCAGGAGCCACACGCTGGGGTAAAACGTGCTAGCTCAGAGAGGCAGAGCAAGCATTGAGCTGATCTTCCTACTCCAGTTAAAAGCCCTCAAAGCTAGAAGTCAAAAGCCCAAAGCTAAAAAACTCTGTTTTCTTCTCGGTGATGTCTTAAATATCCTCCAGCTTAATGTCCCTCCTTTTTGTTTCATCCCTGTCAGCTGGTTTCTTGCTCTGCCTTTTGACCTAGGTGAACATTAATCTTTGTACAGAAAGCTCTTGGATAAAAGGTGTGTGCTAGGGCAGATCCACTTCACAGGTTCTTGTTTACAGTAAACAGAAAGTGCTAGAATCAAAGGCTGAGCCATCCTACAATTAGAAACAGGTATTTACAGTTCACAATCTCAGGGTTCACAATTGGATCAAATATTTTGCAACAGAATCCCAATTCTATTTCATATAATCTTTCCATACTTTTCTGAGATAAGTAGGTTTGATATGAAAGATTTTGAGATTTGCTTAGAGATTTTATACATAAAACTACTGTTGCCTTGGGTCTGCTTTTCCCCTTGGAGTGTTCAGGCACTGGAAGGAATGAAGCTTAGCTGGGACAGAGGGGTTATGCAGGATCTCGGCCACCGAAGACACTTCTCAGAGGCCGTTTTCAGTGAAAGAGCTCTGTTTATTGGGGGTGAATAAGGGCTATATAAATCTTGGTGAGTGGGTAGAGAGGTTTTTGGGGACAGTGTACATTATTGTCTGGGGTAGAGGTACTGGGAATGCCTCATTTGTATGAGGAGGAATTCCAGGTGATAGCTGGACATGCCCTTGCAAGGAGAGAGGAGGTTTAACCTGAAACCTGACCACAAGGCTATGTGACCACCTCAAAGGTGGCAAAGGTTGGGACATACATAGGCTATGTGTGCTGGGACATGCAGGCCTAGAGCAGGGAGGAAGCAGTCCTCCTCCTGCTGGTCTCAAAGTCTTAGGACAAGATTTTTGGGGTTTGGATACTTCTTGACCTCACTTTTGCTCTAGACTGGCTCCTGTTGCATGGTAGCCCCACAAACTACAGCATTATTTGTTCTTCCCAAGATTTGCAAAAATATCAAAACCAATTTAACTTTGATTACTGTGACATTGTTTAAATTATATACCAATACCAAAAAAAAAAAAAAAAAGTGAAGTTCCAACCAAGCTGTTGGGTACTCCTGCAGGCCTCATGACTGGCAGGCAGATGATCCAAGAGAGGTGAAGAGTGAAACTGTTTGCAGGCACTGGGTCAAAACAGAGGCAGAGACAGCGGCAGGCAGATCTTTGTGAGTTTGAGGTAAGCCTGGTCTACAAATCCTTTTCCAGGACAGCCAGGGTTGTTACACATGAACCTGCCTCGAAAAACCAAACCAAACCAACCAACTAAACAACCAACCAACCAAACGAAACCAAAAAAACCTCCAGACTCTCATGGTTTATTTTTCTTATACACTTAAGCATAGGAAAACTTTTGAAAAGGTTTCCACATGACAATTATAACAATAAAGCTTTAGGCATAGTTACATTGAAACTCCCTAGCAAGGTACCTGTGATCTTTACAATAAGAATGAGTTCTATTGGCTGACAAACAGAGCTCTGGGCTAGGGCCTAGAGGAAGGTTCTGTGATAAGCATAAGGAGAGAATCTATCATAGGAATGAGTTCTATTCATTGGTAACAAAGCCCAGGATTAGGGCCTAAATAATTCTCAGGATATTGAAGGGCTGGGGATTCAGGAGGAGGTTGGCTCCTAATAGAATAGCAGAGGATAGCCAGTTTGTTTGGCCATGTCACTCCAGCATTCCAGGTGACCAGGCACCATTCATTTCCTTCTGTTGAAGAAAATAGTCAACCTTCCCCTCCGCCCCCCCCACCTCCCTATGACTGATAATCCTGATTTCTCCAATGCTTAATCTAAGCTGTGCTTCCTACACCAAGCATTTTAGCCAACCTTATGATTGGAAAAGCAGGAAATTATCAAACCTCTCTTTCTTTAAAGCAGTCTCAGTTTGCAATGCCTACAGACTCCAACTCACAATCCTCCTGCCTCAGCTGTATAGCATACAGTTCTGAAGAATCAGCAATTAGCTGGTTCCTACCGATCAGAGCTGGGGGTGGAACCCATGACATCACACGTATCAGCCAAGTACTCTGTCTTTGATGGTCAGCAGAAATGAGAGAAGAGTGGAAACGTATGGCTGACTTGTAAGGAGCCCTTTTCTGCAATGGGAGGGCATCCCCAGCCTTTTTGCCAACAGATGCTGCCAGGCAGGAACAACTGGGGGAACTTGACCTCAGGGCTCCCGGAGGGTGTCAGCCTTCATAGACTGATGTCTTTGTTCCACCCCAAGCCACCCCTAGACCGAACAAATCAGAGTATCCATGTAGAGGCATTGCACTCTTTGATAAGAAACTGTACAGGTCAGTCTCATAACACAAAGAGTCCAGTTCCCTCCTTCCAATTGAGGAAATAGAGGCGCAGGATCCAGGGTTGCTTGACCAAGGCCGCCACTACAATAGGTAGGGACAATGACTAGACTGTGAAAGCTAGAAATCCTCATAACTGTTTTTGGATTTTGTTCTGTTTAACGAGTCTGATTCTTGAACTTACAATCTTCCACCAGAGTGCTGAGGTTACAAAGATGCAGCACTTTGCCTGACCTGGATTTAGGTTTCGGAGGCAGGTTTCTGTGATTCTATGATTCTGTACCTGATCAGGACAAGAGGTGAAAAAAAAAAAAAAAAAAGACCATTTCCCTCATAGGCCCTTGTCTGGCTCCCCTCTCTGCTCTTTTCTGTCCTCCCTGAGACCCTCCTGACTCCAGTTTATTATAGCTATGTGGAACAGCAAGAGACAGAAACAGGGATATCTGGGAAAGTCCAGAGTGTATATGACCAGGCTGAACTGGGCCATGTCGGGACAGGGGAAGGGAAAGGGAGAAGGAAGAGAGGGGAACCAGGTGCAGCAGCCAGGAGGCCAAAGATGCTAAGAAGGCAGGTAACTGAAATGTCTCGATTATACAGGGAAGAACTTCCTAGCCTGTTAGCAAACAGGCATTCCCTCTGGCCTGCCCTCAGGGGACCTAGCAGTGGCTTAAGTCATCACCTGCCACAGCCAGGTGTGCTAGGTGCTGTGCATAAAAGCCCCCTCCCCCATCCTAGATCTCTGTCTTCTCTGGTCCCTCCCTCCCTCCCTCCTTCTCTCCCTCTCTCCTCCTCTCTCTTCCTTCTTTCACTTATCTCTCTCTCTCCTTGGTTCCTCCCTGTCTCCCTGTCTGTCTGTCAGTTTCTGTCTGTCCCTCATGTCCTCACTCCCCCCAATAACCCTCTTGCACTAGATCTGTTGCATGACATAATTTCTCAGTGGCACACCTTGGCATGGGCCCACCAAAAGTACCTGCTCCACCTTTGCAATACTTATCCAATCACAGGCTCCTGGGCTGGAGAGTTCAGGGTAGGGGTAGGGTATGCAAGCATGGAAGTCTCCATTTAACAGTAGGCACTGAGGGATGCTGGGAGAACCTGGTGGCCATGTTTACTTATTTGAATATTTAAATAGACACCTTAGCCATTTGTCTTGGGAGATGGGTGAGAGGGAGTGTTGAAACTTAACATCCTAGCCTTTTTGTTGATAATAAACAAATGATAAGGAGAGACAAAATCTTCTGTGACTATTTCTTGTTGACATCAAAGCATTGTTGGGGACCCAAAAAGTTGGAATGTTGGCCAAGTCTGGGAAGAGCAGGCTGTTTCACTCATTGTCCTGGCTCTGCAAGGTCATCTTGGGCTAGGGGCATGTAAGCAGCAGTTGGAACAGTTTGCAGTCTTTAATTAATTGGAAATCTACTATAATATATATACGTATGTGTGTGTGTGTGTGTGTGTGTGTGTGCGTGTGGCAGAAGGTAAAGTTAAGGTTTAGGGGACTTGTTTTTTCAACATTTATTTATTTCTTCAAGTTACATCTCAATCATAGCTCCCCCCCTCCTCCCCTCCCAATCCCACCCTCATACTGTCTTCCCCCTCTCCCTCTTATCCTCTTATTTTTATTTAAGGTGTATCTTTTTTCCCCCAACATCTCCCCCTTTTAGTCCAATAAAAGGCTCTTTTTCTTATAACAATAAATACAATACATAACAATAAGAACAATTAGGGAACAATTATGAAAATTATAAGGTATAACATACATTCCCAATGTCTAGTCCACACATATTTGGCAACTAATAATAATATTCTATTATCTAT
This sequence comes from Lophiomys imhausi, assembly GCA_907164525.1. Classification (NCBI taxonomy): domain Eukaryota; kingdom Metazoa; phylum Chordata; class Mammalia; order Rodentia; family Muridae; genus Lophiomys; species Lophiomys imhausi. The sequence continues at coordinate 11,180,175 of CAJQZJ010031933.1, forward strand.
CTATCTCAATGAGTTTAAATACCTAACTCCGTTTTCATCCTAACTTGCATAACCAACTTAAAAAAAAAATCTTCATAGACTCAAACCATCCTTTTAATTCTTAAACAACTTAAAACTTAGCTGTGAGACTGTAACTATCCAGTCTCAAACCATATTAGAGACATGAAAAGGATAAATGTATCTGAATAAACAAAAAGTGCAGATCAAGCAGCTTCCAAAACTAAGAAATGACAGACAATTGGCTGCCTGGACAGTCTCCAATTTTTCTCTGTAAGATTGGAGCATCTATCTTCAGCCTCTTGGCCCAGTATCTCTGACAGACATTAACTGTAAAGCAGGAATTATGAAGGACTTGACTTGCCCACCCTGTGTTACCAGGTGGGCTGTTGACTTACCTGCTTCCAAGTTTTGTCCTTTTTGGACAACATTCTGTCTACTGTTGAAGCAAGGGCTTTTTCTTGCCCAGTGACTAGCTTGCCACAAATGCAGCCATCTCCAAAGAGAGATTCTTTGATGCTCATCATCTACTTGGAGTAGAACGGGAGTGGGTACTGTCAGGAGCTGACATGTCTCAATATAAAAAAAAATCTTAAGTTAAGAAAACGTCTTTATTGATCTACTGCTCTGTTTCTATACCAGTACCATGCTGTTTTTATTATTATTGCTCTGTAGTACAGCTTGAAACCTGGGATGGTGATACCTCCAGATGTTCTTTTATTATACAGGATTGATTTAGCTATTCTGGGTTCTTTGTTATTCCATATGAAGCTGAGAATTGCTTTTTTTCAGGTCTATGAAGAATTGTGGTATTTTGATAGGAATTGCATTGAATTTGTAAATTGCTTTTGGCAGGATGGCCATTTTTATTATGTTGATCCTACCTATCCATGAGCATGGGAGATCTTTCCATCTTCTGATGACCTCTTCAATTTCTTTCTTCAAGGACTTGAAGTTCTTCTCATACAGGTCTTTCACTTTCACATCTGACAGAGGGCTAATATCCAAAATTTACAAAGAGCTCAAGAAATTAAATGCCAAGAAACCAATAATCCAATCAAAAAATGGGGAACAGAACTAAACAGAGAATTCACAAAGGAGGAATCCCTAATGGCTGAGAGACACTTGAAATGCTCAGCATCCTTAATCATCAGAGAAATGTAACTCAAGATGACTCTGAGATTCCATCTCACACCTGTCAGAATAGCTAAGATCAAAAGCTCAAATGACAGCACATGCTGGTGAGGTTGTGGAGAAAGGGGAACCCTCCTCCATTGCTGGTGGGAGTGCAAGCTTGTACAACCACTATGGAAATCAGTCTGTCGATAGCTTAGAAAACTTGGAATAAGCTCTACCTCAAGACCCTGCCATACCACTTCTGGGTATACATCCAAATGATTCCTCATCAAACCACAAGGAAGTTTCCTCATCTTTTTTCATAGCAGCCTTATTTGTAATAGCTAGAAACTGGAAACAATCCAGATTCCCTCAAGCGAGGAATGGATAAAAAAAAAAAACCTGTGGTACATCTACACAATGGAATATTACTCAGCCATCAGAAACAATGAAATCATGCAATTTGCAGCCAAATGGGTGGAATTAGAGAAGCTCATTCTGAGTGAGCTCATCCAGACTCAGAAGGATACACATGGCATCTATTCACTTATAGTTGGATTTTAGCCATATAGTACAGGATAACTATTCTACAACCAATTCACCAAAGGGAACATGAACATAGACTTTTTTTTCCCCGTCAATGAGACACTTTGCACAAGTGGTGCTGCCTTGTAGCCCCCCAGTGTACGATGAAGCTCTTGGCCCTCATATGACTGCTGAAATGGGGTGGGGGACTGTTATGTAGGGACAATCCACTCCAGAGGAGTGGGATGGAAGGGATAGAGGGTAGAGGATGGGAGGGCGGGACTGGGAGGGATGGAAAGAGGACACTGTGATGGAGATGTAACCTGAAGTAATAAATTAAAAAAAAAGAAAGAAAGAAAGAAAAGAAAGCATCCAAAAAAAGAAAAGAAAACATCTTTAAATGCCATATTCTAGTGATCTCTTGAGGTTTTTGAAGACCATCTATCTATCTCTGTATATTTGGATAAGCAAATATCGCTTGTCTCTTAGCAACCTGATTTCTGATTAACTTAGAAAACATCTATGATACACTAACAAAATGACAAGTTTGAATGACTGTTAGTTTGCATTTCTTAATTATTCTAAACAGTTTGTGATAGTTGCTATCAAAAGGCCAAAACCTCAGATTGCATTTTTAAGCATTACATAGGTACAATACCTTAAAAAGAGTTAACCTTAATTTTGTATCAATATGCAAAGATCTATACCAATGTAGCGAAATACAACCTTAATTTTGTATCACTATACAAAAATATAAGAGTAGATTCACATTTCTTTATAGACCTTGAAAGACAATTCTTAACTTCATATGGAAAAACAAAAAACCCAAAATAGTTAAATCAATCCAGTACAATAAAAGAACCTCTGAAGGTATCACCATCCCTGATCTCAAGCTGTACTACAGAGCAATAGTAATAAAAACAGCATGGTACCGGCATAGAAACAAGACCCAGAAATAAACCCAATACAAATACGGTCACTTAATTTTTGACAAAGAAGTCAAAACCATACAATGGAAAAAGGACAGCATCTTCAGCAAATAGTGCTGGCCTAACTGGATGTCAACATATAGAAGGATGCAAATAACCCATGTTTATCACCCTGCACAAAACTTTGATCCAAGTGGATCAAAGACCTCAACATAAAACTGGACACACTAAATCTAATAGAAGAGAAAGTGGAGAAAAGCCTCAAACTTATTGGCACGAGAGACAACTCCCTGAACAGAACACCAATAGCTTAGGCTCTAAGACCAACAATCAATAAATGGGACCTTATGAAATTGAAAATCTTCTGTAAGGCAAAGGACACTGTCATTAGAACAAAATGGCAGCCTACAGATTGGGTAAAGGTCTCCAGCAACCTGACATCCAACAGAGGGCTAATATCCAAAATATATAAAGAACTCAAGAAATTGATCACCAACAAATCAAATAATCCAATCAAAAATGGGGTACAGAGCTAACCCGAGAATTTACAAAAGAGGAATCTCTAAAGGCTGAGAGACACTTGAAGAAATGTTCAACATCTTTGGTCATCAGGGAAATGCAACTCAAAATGACTCTGAGATTCCATCTCACACCTGTCAGAAGGGCTAAGATCAAAAACTCAAGTGAAAGCACATGCTGGTGAGGATGAGAAGAAAGAGGAACATTCCTCCATTGCTGGTGGGAGTGCAAACTTGTACAAACACTTTGGAAAACAATCTGGTGATAACTTAGAAAGCAGGGGTCATATTTTAAAGTTTAATAAGTTTATTTATTCATTTTACATTCTGATCATAGCCCATTCCCTCCCCACCTCTGGATTTTGCCCTCCCTTCTTCCCCCTCTCCCCTCCCCTTCTCCTCAGAAAAAGGAAGACCCCCCCCCATACTCTCCCACCCCAGCACATCTAGTCACATGGGGACTAATTGCATCCTCTTCCATTGAGGCCATTCACCACAGTTCCATTAGTGGGAATTAGTCAAAAGCAGGCATCAGAGTCTATGTCAGAAACAGCCCCCCTCCCTGTTCCACTTATTAGGGAACCCGCGTGATGACCAAGCTGCCCATTGGCTACATATGTGTTGGGGGTCTAGGTCTGGTTCAGGCATGCTCTTTGATTGGTGTTTTGGTGTCTGTGAGTTCCCATGGGCCTAAGTTAGTTGTCTCTGTTGGTCTTCTTGTGGAGTTCTTGCCTCCTCTGGGTCTTTCTATCCTCCCCCCCCCTTTCTTCCACTAGTCACCCCGTGCTCTTCCTAATGTTTGGCATTGGATCTCAGCCTCTGTTTTGATCCTCTGTGGTTTGGAGGTTCTCAGAGGGCAGTTATGCCATGTTCCTGTCTGTAGCCATGGCAGTGTATTTTAGTGGTGATAGGGACTCTCTCTCTTGGGGCAGGTCTCAGGTTGGGTCCATCATTGTTTGGACATTCCCTCAATTTCTGGTATATCTTTATCTCAGCACTTCTTATATACAGGGTAACTTTTGGGTTGAAGTTTTTATAATGTGGTTGGTAATCCCCTCCCTCCCCTGGAGGTTCTACCTAGCTAGAAAGAGGCCTCTTCAGTATCTGTAGTTCCTGCTGCTAGGCGTCTTAGATAGAGTTACCCCCCCCCCATATCCTCCCAGGGGCCTACCCTGTTTCTGGTCTCCAGCCTGTCTCAGAGATGCCCCACCTCAGTTTCTGGTTTCCTATCTTTCTCCCTGCCTTCTCTCCAACCCTGCTCTTCCCACAATTGATCCCCCCCTTTTCCTCCTCTTTCCCTCTATTACTCAGTTCCCTCTCTTCATCCACTTTCAATGTGTATTCTGTTGCCCCTTCTGAGTGTGATTCAAGTGTCCTCCCTTGGGCCTTCTTAGTTGCTGAGCTTCTTTAGGTCTTTGGATTGTAGTGTGGTTATCCTGTACTATATACTATATGGCTAGTATTGGCTTATGAGTGAGTACATATATACTAAGCGCATCTTTCTGGGTCTGGGTTACCTAACACAGGATGATCTTTTCTAGTTCCATCCATCTGCCTGCAAAATTCGTGATTTCCTTGTTTTTAATAGTTCAGTAGTATTCCATTGTGTAAATGTACCACATTTTCTTTATCTGTTCTTCAGTTGAGGGACATCTACATTGTTTCCAGTTTCCGGCTATTATGAAAAAAGCTGCTATGAACATAGTTGAGCAGATCCTTGCAGTATGGTGAGGCATCTTTTGGGTATTTGCTCAGGAGTGTTATAGCTGGATATTGGGGAAGGAATATTCCTAATTTTCTGAGATATTGCCAGATTGATTTCCAAAGTGGTTGGATAAGTTTGCATTCCCACCAACAATGGAGGAATGTTCTGCTTTCTCCACATCCTAGACAAGATGTGCTATCCATTGAGTTTTTGATCTTAGCAATCCTTATGGGTGTGAAATGGGATCTCAGAGTCGTTTTGAGTTGCATTTCCCTTATGACTAAGAAGGTTGAGCACTTCTTTAAGCGTTTCTCAACCATTTGAGATTCTTCTGTTGAGAATTCTCAGTTTAGCTCTCTACCCCATTTTTAAATTGGGTTGTTTGGTTTGTTAATGTTTACTTTTTTTAAGTTCCCTATATATTTTGGATATTAGCTCTCTGTCAGATGTAGGATTGGTGAAAATCTTTTCCCAATCTGTAGGTTGCTGTTTTGTTCTCTTGACAGTGTCTTTTGTCTTACAGAAACTTTTCAGTTTCATGAGGTCCTATTTATTGTTTGTTGATCTTAGAGCCTGAGCTATTGATGTTCTGTTCAAGAAGTTATCTCCTTTGCCAATGAGTTCAAGGGTGTTTTAGGGGGACCTTTTCTTATTCAGGGTATACATTTGAAACTTTTAGGCCCATGGTCTTGGTAGTTGGGGGAGGGGAGTCCAAAGACCAGGGAAAGTGAGAGCAAATCCACCCTCAGGAATAGGCTGTAGGTGTGGAAACTTAGGTCTTTAGTTGCCAGGACTACTTATATGGAGTTCCCATGACCTGTGAGAGGTGGATTCAAGGCAATTCCCTAAAGCTCACAAGAATTTTTGTAACTTTATAAAGAGAGATAAGTTTTAGATATGTTAGCATTAGAATTGTTTGTAATCTGTATTGAACCCCACATTATAGAAAGAGCAGTTGACTCATGAGCCTTTGCACCTTAGTAAAAGCTTGGAAACCCAAAATGATTTGGTTCAAAGTGTTAATACTCTTTCCTCTATCCAGAAAGACTGTGTGTATATAGATTGGGCAGATGTTTTTTAGCACAATGAGAAACAATTCTTAAGTCTATACTTGGACAAGAACCAAAAGTACCTTGGCTGGTTGAGGCCAAAGTGTGTCACTAAGAAATCACACCATGCAACAGATCTAACACAAGAGGTTTATTGGGGGAGTGGGGAGAGCTAAAGACTGTCTTGGAGTGGGAACACAAGAGAGAGAGATGGAGACAGACACACACACACACACACACACACACAGAGAGAGAGAGAGAGAGAGAGAGAGAGAGACCAGGAGACAGAGAGAACAAGAGAACAAACAAAACAGAGCAATGTGGGGTGGCTGGGAACTCATAATGACAGTGGAAATCTGGAGGTTGCAGGTGATGATGTGAGCTGCTGGCACTGAGACTTGGAAAGGTAGGCTGGCTGGGGAGTGCCCAATTTACAACAAATAGCTTATCAGAACTCCATTGATTGTTAAAATTGTGAGCTTTGAAGTCTTAGTATATAACAATAGCATAGGGAGGGAAAGAAATTTGAAGCATTATCATTTTTTATATTCCTTAAGTCACTTTCTTATACCTTTACAAGTTGCAATTACACACCTCAAAACGCGTTAGACCCTTACAACTTAAGCTTTCATATCCTCAGAATTACCCTCATCTTACCATTTTACTGCCTCCTAAATGAAAAGAGACCTCCATTGAATATGCTCCCCAAGTGTAGCCTCATTGAACTGTGTCCCATTCCTTGTGTCATATAAACAAAGCAAAGATGTATTTGTGTACTGGCACCTACAAGGCTGTTTTTTTTTTTTTTGTTTGTTTGTTTGTTTTTCCCAGTGCAAACCAAGAGCTCCAAACCCAGCTAATGCCGAAGTCAAATGTCTGTTGTTTTCAATATAGCTCAAATAAGCAGATGTTTGTCCACTAAAAGCCTATCTGCTACCAAGACACAGAGCCCCATGAAACCCATTATCTTTATGCCAAGGACTTAAACCCTAGGCAAAGTGTTTTTTCCCTTTGGAGTCTAAATCAGATTCCCTGCTGTGTCTCTGAGAGACATTCCTTAGGCTTGGAAACCTCTCCTCTCAACTCCCATCAACCCTGGGAATTCCTTTGCTCTCTTCCCCTTCTGCACGGTAGTAACCTCCTGATCACGGTGGTGAGGAACCGCCTTGAAACTTGAAAGAACATTGCTCACTAAAGCGCACGATTGCTACTGCCACCTGGTGGTCATTTTTCCCTGCTCCGCACCCAGCTTTTCCCTGGTTTATGAGATCCTTCAAAACTTGCCCCGTCTCAATCCAGTCTATATAGATTTGTTGGCTGACCTAATCCACGAATTCCTTCTGATGTGTGGAGTGGCTAATTCCAAGTAGTTACTATTCACAAGAAATTCATGTATATATGTATGAGACAGAAACTCCTGGATGTTTTGGACTGACACTTTTGCAGATGGTGGCCTAAGGCTTTCCTTTCAGAGTATTTTAAGGAACATTTGAAGTCTAACCAAGGCAGTAAGAGTGGAAAGTTTTGGTATGGTCATGAGATATTGAGTTGGGGAGACAGGAGAAGGCTGAATTTAAAATTATTCTAATCATGTTGGTAAATGTGCTAGAGCATCTATACTGCATGACAGGAGTCTGGGAAAACAGTGCTTTTCTTCTTTTCTTCCCTTCCTTCCCTCCTTCCCTCCCTTCCCTCCTTCCCTCCCTCCCTCCTTC
>CAJQZJ010031933.1:11187738-11219940 GCA_907164525.1 Lophiomys imhausi
TCCTTCCCTCCTTCCCTCCCTTCCCTCCTTCCCTCCCTCCCTCCTTCCCTCCTTCCCTCCCTTCCCCCCTCCCTCCCTCCCTCCTTCCCTTCCTTCCTTCCTTCCTTCCTTTTTATGAGACAAATTTTTCTGCGTAGCCCTGGCTGTCCTGGAACTCACTATATAGACCACACTGGCCTCAAACTCAGAGATCTGCCTGCCTCTGTATTTGAGTTCTGGGATTAAAGTTTGAAAAGCACTTGCCGAAAGCAGTGCTTTTCAAACTTTAGGCTGTATAGTTTACTTGGAGATCTGGTTAAAATGAACTCCTCATCCAGGAAGTCTGATGTGTAGCCTGGGAGCCAGTATTGCATTCCCAAGCTATGCTGTTGTTGACTGTGAGTCACATGTGAAGCAAGGGATCTTTCACACCTACTCCTCCGGGACTGATAATAGTAACCACATCACTACACATTAGAGAAGGGTATTGCAAAGATTAAAGGTGGTAACTCAGTCTCCTGCATTAGCTGTCATTTGTATGTAGAGATGGGAAAAGTGAACCCCCGAGAGTTTTAACTAGCTCATCCTGAGCACACCTGGCAAACAGGAGATCAAAACATGACCACAGAATCACAGGATTCAGTTGAGTACTTGTTTTCAGTCTTTATTGATTATTAACTTGTCACCTGCTGTTTGACCTGGAACATTTGAGCTTTAGGGACTTTTGAACCACGTGTTTATTAAGATTCATGCATTGTGTTGGAGCTGGCTGTGGTTCTGTCATTATCTTTGCCATTGTAGAGTGTTGAGTGTAGATCTGGTACTTATATGCATGCTCATTTGTGATGGGTATTTGGGTTGTTTTCTCTTGGTGGGTTCATGGTGGACAACAATGTGTTATAACTTATAGGCAAGGCTGCTTGTTTTCCTGTTTTCCAGGAAGTGAGAACCAAAGAGGAAGAAGACATCCAGAGAGGAGACTATTATTCTCTAGCCATAGTTAAAAAGATTCCTTGGCTTTCCTGTTTCCCAAACATCCTATGCCTTAGGTCTGGGCACATGGTCACAACCAACAAAGTAGACATTTTCAGTGTTTTATTGTAAAATAGAAATAAAGTCACAGGGAGGAGTAAGAAACTTCCCTCCCAGCACATATAACATATATCCATTGAGGACCTACTAAGAGCCAAAGCAGGTGCTCATCCCTTTAGGGACCTGACACTCACACACAATGATTCTCCCTGCTTTCTGGAGCTCACATTCTGGTAGAGGAAACAGACAGGGACATAGCTACTTCCCCACAAGTTTCAAGGTTAGAAGTGCTAAAATTGTCAAGAAATAGTCATTGGGTTCATTCACCACACCAGGAAGAACCTGAGAGCCATGTTTGCAGTAACAGTGAAGAACTTCTGTAGGCAGCTGTGGTAGGTTTGGAGTGGAGATGGTGTTTGGGCTGGACAGAGATATCCAGACTAGTGGAAATTTCCAAAAAAGAATAAAATAAAAGGATTATAAGGATAATATAGTCCACCAAATTTTAACTTTTCAGTTTAGGGCATCACACAGAGAAGGAAAAGAGGAAAACGTGCTATTTCCCCATGCTTATTATTATGTCACAAATGCAGGGACATCTGATCCGAAGCCCTTCTCAGAAAAGAGATAACCCCCACAATAAGAGCTCTCCCCCACGTGGAATAAGGGTGGCCTAATAAAATGACTGAGATTCTTAATTTGTTTTCTAGATCCTCAAAAACTTCCCTGGGAGCTGGAAGTAGAGCTTGGTGGTAGAGCACATACTTAGCATACATGATGCCTTGGTGAGTTTCATCCCAAGCACCAAAACCAAAATGAACAATGAGGGGGATAAAAACCTTCTCATAGACCAGCACAGGTTTTTAAAACAGGGTAAAGAAGCCACTTTGGGGGTATTGTGAAGTGACTTGATTGGTCTGGGCTGTGGACATGTATAGGACAATGGATGAAAAAAAAAGGGTGGGGGAGTTAAAGGGACCTGGGCCAAGCAAGTGGTCTAGACTTCACCCTGAGGGCAGGGGCAAGAAAAAAGGGGTTTTGAACAAGGGCCTACCATGATCCAATTTGAAAAATCATTCTGGAAGCCTTATAGGCATTGGGTCAGCCAACAGACTGAGGCAGAGATCTGTCATCCGGGCTCTTCTGCCTCCTTCTACTATACAACCTGCAAAAGTTGTTCTTCAGACCCTAATGATGGCCAGAGTGAGGAGGCAGTTGGCCGGTGGAGTCATTGATGGCCTGGGAATGGGCAAGGACTGATCTAGGCAGTACTACTGGTCTTCCTGGAAGTAGAACTTTGTGACTTTAAGGGGCTCTTCCGGTGTGTTAGTGAGGCCCACAGGGCGGTCAGCCTCCAGTGCTGTGCAGAGAAACCAGCCTGGACAGGAGACGGACTCAAAGCTGGTGGTGGGGCCTTTCTCTGAGCGGATGAAGGTAAATCGTTTGTCTTGTTCCTTGTTCTTGTTCAGATCAGCAATGTTAATTTCCTGGAAGTCAAGAAATGATGAGGTGGTTGCCCAGAAGATCACACCTCCCATAAGGCTGTCACCCTCTGATGGTGGAGAAATGATCTCTTGGAGACCTGGCCCAAGAATACAGGTTCTAGGTTTCTTAAGATAGCACAAGTAGAAGGGGTTCTCCTGTTGTCACCTCTCAGTGACATGCATCGAAAACCATGCCACTGGAGCCATGGTGTAGTAAGTCTAGCAAACGCATGGTCCCATTGGTGCAGACTCAAGCCACAGAGGCAGTGACCTGTCAGGACCTGATTCTTTTAAGGAGAGAGAGCAGTGAAGGAGGGGAAGGGTGTCTCAAAGCCCATAGGATGTGTTCGATGAGACACCTGTTCATCCTTTTTACATTTAGAACAGTCACTCCTTTCTACCCTACCCCAAAAGGTGATCTTGTCCATTGGCAAGAGTTAGTGACAAACTCAAGCTTCTGGCTATTTGCATTTGGGTTAAAAGTTAGTCCAGTTAACACTCCATGTAATGTTTGAACAGCCCATTACTATATGGAGTGACCCAGGTCTGTGTAGGATGCCAACTAGTAACATAGACAATGACTGGAAGCGTATGATCTATAGAGTTGACTTTGCTAGAAGGTAGGTTCAAGTGGGTTAGGAGGCCCAACACAAGACCCATGGTGGTTTAGGTTCTGTGATAGTGTCATAGAGGTGGTCCTCTCTGACTTCTCCTAGAGTTTAAACCCTTGTGCAGCACCTTTCTACAGTGAGTCCATATCAACCATGTCACAGGCTTTTGCCAATACACTCATGTAAGTCCAAGTTTAATAAACACTTTCACATTGAGGCCCATCTTTCTGGAATAATCTCTTAAAAAAAATGTTGGCCACCACGCTCAAGGGAGCTCAGGGTGTCTACTAAATGATAAGAAGCCACATAAAGGATGGTTTAGAGGATGATAAGCCTCTTGGACACCCAATACCAACCAATAACATCGTGGAAACTAATTCAACGATGACCTCAAAATATGACCCTGTGAAGAACAACATGCCTCCCACATCCTTGCATGTTCACAGAGTCATGAGAACTGCCTGTAGGTGTCACAAGCCATTGGTGTTTAGAATGGTTTGAAAGCTAAACCAGATTCTTACCTCCAGCTGGAGCTTGATATCATCTCCAGACTTGACACAAGACAGGCACATCTTCCCCCCGTGGATCCCCAAGAACACATTATGAAGGCCAATAGGCACCATGTCTATCTTTTCTGGAGAAGAGCAGAGGGTGCAATCAGAGAGAGAGAGAGAGAGAGAGAGAGAGAGAGAGAGAGAGAGAGAGAAGAGGAGGCAGGGGTGGGGAAGAGTCTGTGGGTATTTTCTGTCTCCTTTTAAAAGTAAGATTTCAAGGTCAGAAGGTCAGGATGGCTCTATCTTTCTAGTCTGCATCCAAGAAGATCCAATAGAGCACACTCTCCCTAGTTATCCCTAAGGACCAGCCTTCTAGATTCTTCTTCACACTGTTCCCAACCTTCCTTTAGTTTTTCCAGCAAACCTATCCTCCAGGTCAACAGATATGCTGTTAATAGACAGGGCACAAAGATCACAAGGCCCCTGAGTAGAATCCAGTTGGCCTGCGGACTTACAGTCCATCTTTCCCACCTGCACAGAAAACTTAGCCTCTCTCTGCTTGAGCATGTTCATGGAAGAATTACTAGAAAGACAAGACAGGAAAAGCCAGTTTCATAACTGCTGAATAAGACAGGAAAGCAGATGAATGTCTTGGGGGAATACTGAGGAGATACAGGTAATGCCTCTACCACAAACAAAGATGAGGGAACTTTAAACTCCAGTGCTGAAGGAAATTCGAATTCTGTCAACTAACTGCCCTCATTTTTCTAAAAGAGAAACTGAAGAATCTGTGGGTGATGCTTCTCCAAGTTCATCCAGCTTTGGCCCTAATGTAGATGGGTACATGATAAGGATGGTATCCATAATAAAACATATTATTCAGCTATGTACATGGTATATTAGCTTAGAGGGTGGCTAGGTTTGAATAACACAGGAGCATGGTAGTCTCCCAGCTCAGAAGGAGTAAGGAAGCTCAGCTGTGCCTTCTGGCCCCTGTTCCTCCTAGCTGTGTCCCTGGGGACATTGTGACTCAGGTTCTACTTTTTGAAACTCTCTGAAGGCCACTCCTATAGGTTCCCTCTGGTGGTCATGATCATTTCCAACTCAACAGAAATGAGTACCACCCCCATACAGCCAGAGGAGCAGGGCAAAGTGACCCCATGCCCACATCACACTAGCTTCTATGTTATCTGCTCACCTTCTAATTTAGTATTTGGTCCTTGTAAGTACCCAGCAATGAGTTGGTTGTTTCTCAGATAGAAGGTCTTCTGGTTAATATCCCAGATTCTGAAAAGCAAAATGTTCTCAGTATGGCATTTCTGACTTCCCCAGAGTTACATAATTTACATCTAGATCTTCTGGAAATATGGTGCTTAGCAAGTTCATAATACAAATGAGAAGATTAAAACCAATACTGCATAAGAGATTTCTCACAGGTGGTGAAGAGAAAACCTCTTCTTGCTCCTCACCCCAGAATCCCAGGATAGACAACCACTGCCTCGGTAGAATTTTCTATAGAGCATAACCATCTGATAGAACCTTAAGCAATGAAAGCATGTCTTATATTCATCCTACTAAACAGGAGAGCTGCGAACTACACACACAACTTTACTCTGTTTTCATGCATTTATGTGTAAATTTAGCTGGCTACCTGAAACTAGTAGCTACCACATCGTAATATTACAAGTTTAAGGGTTAGAATATATTGCACCTCAGCTTCTCTGAGTAGAGGACCTGGAAGTCTTCTACTTCTCCTGCCAGTCACCTGCTCTGGGTCTGGCAGGGACAGCTGTCTCTGGGAACAACTCAGTTTCGTGTTTAGCTCATGAAGTTGCTGGTTGGTCGCTCCCTGTTTTCTTGGTGAAGGGCTCTATGGTTTCCAGAGAGGCAGGCAACTGTGAGCTGGAAAATAGTGCCCCGGTGATACGGCCTTGTATCTGTACCTTATCTCTTTATCTGTCAAAGGAGCTGACAGGATTCCTTGGCTAGCTTGGAGCAGCCCAGGAGGTCAGGGCCAGGTGGAGGACAAACTAAGTACTCTGCATGTGAAGGAGTATTTGTGCCTTTGTGACTGGTCTCTACTCTTATGATGAGCTTGAAATGGAGGGGACTCAATAGCCTTGCTAAAAGGACTCCAGGGACCTCTCTTGGGGCTGCTAAGAGGCGGTAGCGAGAAATCTCATCAAGCGGTTCCTAGATCTGCAGAACAGACTTGCCTTGGGAAGGATGCACATACTCACAGAGTCCCAGGCTCCAGCTGTGGGCCCAAAGCAGACAGGGTCAAAGGGGAAGTGACTCAACACAGACTTCACTCTCAGGAAGGACAGATCGTACGCACCAACAACCTCTTTATTTTTTAATCAAAATAAAGGCCTGCTGTTTTTACTGTAAGGTTCATGATATCTCCTAAGGTTCTTGATCCAATTTTAAAACTCAAGTCATTTTCCAGGTACTTTACAGTTCTCAGAGCACAGGTCTCAGAACATGGTTACAGTATCACTCATGTATTTATTTTTCACAACCCTGTAAGGCATACAGGGGGTATCATTAAACCAGTGTCATGTTACAGATAAGGAAACTGAGGACTCCAAAGAGAGTTATCTTCCAAGTCAACACAGACACAGGCTTAGACTGCGTCTGAAACTTAGACTGTTGGTCTAAGCCTTCAACTGTGTCCTGCTGCAGTATTTATCTTTGCCAGATTCCAAAGCTAGTTTTATTCCTGGACACCTTGTTCATCACTTACTGAACACCTAGGTGTCTGAGAAAGTGAGCACATGGTTGTCCATACATGGAATATTTAAAAACATAAGCCTTAAAGACTGCATGTAGCAAGATGTTCTTGAATCAAAGATCCATTTCCATGCCGTCCCTGCAGAGCCAGTGCCCTGGACATAAGCCATGTATCTCTGGTCCCTGGTCTATGCAACCCTATCTTTGGAATACTTACCTGAAGGCTTGTATCTTGCAGGGTCTTCTCCCAGAAGGGCGGCAGGCTGCCTCTGAATGGAACAGAAGGAAGAGAAAGAGAGACATTAGGTGACCGCACAATCCCCTGCAGATTTCCATTCCGATGCCGTAGCAAGGCAATAGAGTCTAGGGACTGCCATTTAGGCTTAAAGTGGGTGCTTATAAAGAAAGTAGTCATTCACCAGCCTGGGTTGCTGTCATTCCGTTCCACTGTCAGAAGCGGAAAAACCCTCATATTTCCAAAAAGAGAAACCGTGCTGTTGCCACTTTCAACCCTTCTGAGTGTTGCAATGATGTGTTGTAACTGTTCCCCTCCCCCTTTTACCCTTTGCAATTTCCCCAAAATTGAGCTCTCTGTTTCCCCGTCATGGTGTTCCTGGGAAGAAGAACACAATGAAAAGCAGATTCCCTCATTTGCATGGCAGGTACTCTATTTGTTGATTAACCTCCCCACCCCTGCTGACCCCCACCAACAGATCTGAGCAGAAATGTCCCCTTTTCATCCGAAGGCAAGTGATAGGGTCTGGTGAATAAAGAACAGTTTCACGTCACTATTACTGTGTTCTTTGGAGAAGGAACAGTTGGCTAGACTCTGGATAAACATTGTGTCCAGAACCGGATGGTAAATATTTGGTATCCTGTGAACCATCCAAGCTCTACATAATACTCAACTCAGCTGAAGCACCCACAAGCAATTTGTAGGCCAGAAAACTCAACTCTGCTTCCAACACGCCTTATTTACAAAACATAGGACAGGTCACTGTAGCACAGAAGTTTGCTGGCCCTAACCCTGCTCTAGAGAAATTACTTCCTTTCAGGAGGTGCTTTATAATCAGCTGTCTTTCCCCAATCCACATCTGGAAAGTTGGGGTCTTTTAGAGGAGATTTCATTCCCAAATCATGGTCTTGGAAAAGTGGATGAAGAATGTGGGCAGCAACAGGACCAGATTCCTTCTCTGCCATTTGTCACTACCATCCATCCGCATGACCTTGAAAAAGTCACTTCATTTATTTGTGTCTCTACCTCTTCATTCTCAGAATGAGGAGGATCATGTCTTCCTTGATGGCAGAAGGAAAGAGGGAAGTTAAGTTTTGGTCCCACGTGGACATTAATAATTATTAACTTCCTTTCATGAAAATTTCTGGGCAGCTGAGGAAGGTAAGACCTTCCTATTTTATGTTATGAAAAGATGAAGAGTCTTTATGTGTCCCCCCAGGGACAGTGCTGTCACAGCAGTATCAGCACAGCATCTGCAGAACTGGATCAGAGCAGAATGCGCCCCTTATCTCAACCTTCCACTACTGTAAAGAGGCTCAGAAAGGGAAGTAAGGGGAAGGGGTGGTAGAGCTTGTTAATTACAAAGTATCAAAATCCCAGTTCTTGTGACAGGTTATCCTACCACACCCATTGATCTTGACACATTTGCCCTTCCTTCCTTCCTTCTTTCCTTTCTTTCTTTTTTTTTTCTTTTCTTTTTTTTTTTTTTTTTTGGTTTTTTGAGACAGGGTTTCTCTGTGTGACAGAGCCCCAACTGTGCTGGAACTTGCTTTGTAGACCAGGGTGGCCTTGAACTCACAGATCCACCTGCCTCTGCCTCCTGATTAAAGGTGTGTGCCGCCACTGCTCAGTGGCTTCATTTGACCTTATCTTCAGTTCAAGAAACCAGAGTATGTCCAAAGGAGAGTTAAATTTATTCATGGAGAAGCTACAGAACATATGTCAAGTAGTTTAAAGAGCTCTTCCCCCTCCAACAAATGGAATGTTTCTGCTACTATAACATTGAATGATATTTTTGAGAGTCAAAAGGCAGATCCATATCCTTCTTGAGTTATTGTGGCGAAATGTTATCTACCTGTGAGGGCCAAGGGGGGATGTTCCGTTTGCTCATTTCTTTGTGTATTTAGAAAATCTTCCATGAAGTTGGCTGAAGGAGGGGATGTGTGCGAACTTGCCTAGTTATTTGCAACTCCCAGAAACTGCTGAATTAATTAAGCTTTAAAGTTTCTGAAAGGCTTATTAGTCACCAGGTGCATTCTGTTGTCATCACACCTGCTGAAAGGAGAAGTAGCTGGCACCCAGCTCCCACAAGCTCTCTCATGCTTGTTTAATGTACTTCTGAAGCTGCCCTGGACTCTTGTTCATATATAAGTTTATATATAGATAAATATATTGTTTGTTTATTTATTTATTTGTAAAAATGCTACATCTTACATATTAATAAAATTCACATGAAAACTCATAGAAACGGACTATAGGTTGATGGTTGGCAGAGGCTGGAGATGGTAGTGAATGGATAGAGTTAAAGATACTGATCCAGTGCCTCTGTTGTAAAGCAGGATTCCTAAGAGAGGACAAAGGACTCTGCTCCAGTCACCCCAGGAAGCATTGTCTGTCTGGCTTTGAGCAAACAATTTCAGGAAGGAGAGACGTGTAGGACACTACAGGTGGAAAATTTCCTCATTCCCAAACTCCTCACCCATCCCTATAAAGGTTGCAGCATTTTTTCTTCCTGGTAGAGCCTTCAGCTTCCTGAGGGAGAGAGGCTGCACTCTGTGGTAATAAACACAGCGCCATCGGCTGAAGGTCAGACACCTGTCTTCCTTCGGTCTCCACGCTGCCTCACAATCCACCATGTGTCAAGTGAATGAGATGTCTGGTGTGGGGGTCATAAGATAGCAGTAGTGGTACTTACTACACGCTAGAAACTTGCAGAGAGTGGTTGCTAAGTGGCCCTCACTACCTCTCCTCTCTAAAAGGAAAGGAAAAGAGAAGGAAAGTGAGATGGACAGAAGGAGAAAGGGAGGGAGGAAGAAGGAAGGAGAAAGATAATGGGAGCTATGTGAGGAGGTAGGTACATGAATTATCGTGATTATGGTGACAATTTTACAATTTATATCATGATAGTAAGCTTGTGCCTTAAATGTATTCAGCTTTTATTAATTGTGTATTCATAGGAAAAAACCCCACAAGGAATACAAGACAATTTAACAACAACAATTCCCAAAATGCTTTATAGTTGAAGTGAAGCACAAATATTTGTATAATATTGTCCTCTAAATATGATTATATTTACAAATGCTGTGATTTCTATATATAGTATGCAAGAATGTCATTAAGCTATACATGCTTGTCAGTTTCTTACTATGTAGTTTTCTATATTATGTTTTTTTTTCATTCTATTTTTAGACTTTTGCAGAATCGTGTTTTTTGAAAACCTAAGCTTTTGGCAGCTACTAATATAGCAATGAATGAAAAGTTAGAGACTTCTTAATGAGGATAAATGTCTAAAAGAGCAAACTTTAGCAAACTGGTGAAACTTTCTTAAAACATCAAATCGCTATGATCTCAAACATCCTTGAAGATGGAGGAAGAGAAGTGACTTGCCAAGGTGAATGGAGGACTGACTCTAGCCTCTGCCTTCCATCCAAGCAAAATCCCACCCACACCATGGCTGCTGGGAAAATGTTTCTCTCACCTCAGCTCAAATTCAGACAGGAAGAGATTATCCCTAGAAGTCTGAAACACTAGGCTCCCAGACTTCTCTGTTCTGTGCTTTCTTCCCATAACCATTCCCACCTCCGCCTGCAGTAAATCTTTTCTGACTGTGCAGGGAAGAGTCCCTGGGCTGACCCCAAGTCTAATCCTCTTACAGCATTCTGAGCTGTACTACCTCAGACAAAGTGGACAGACTCTCTAGATCTCAGTTTCATTATCCGTTAACCAGTTTTAATACTGGAAACCACAACATGGGTTGCTGTGAGAATTAAATAGACTCTCACATGATGTACTTAGTCCTGACCCGGCACGTGGGGATTGCTCAAACAGTAGTGATTGCGCATGTTTATTTACTTCAGGTAAAATGGGAGAGATGAGTCACAACCCTTACAACCCTGTCCCACATGTGCAGCATGTACAATCTCTCCTCTCCCTGGTTCTGGTCCATGTTCCTTCCTGGATTTCCTGTGGTGAGTCCCTCCCCTAGAAGGGGAAGAAAAGAAAGGAACAAGTCCTCTCTCTTTCCTCATCTTCTGACCTCAGTTATACTCTTAATTTTTTTCTGATGCTATTGCTGTTGGTGGTCTTGGCAATTCTGCTCACCAATTCTGGGGGCCCAGCCCAAACTCTATTTCCTGCACAAAGCTTAAGATCTCAACACAACCTATCAACTTCCCTCTGGGCTCTACTGAGGCAAGGAGGAAGAAAAATCCAAGCTAGCCTCATGCTGGGAGTGGCAATAGGCAGTAACAGGTAGCTTTAAGGACACAGCAGGGTAGAAACAAAAGTGTTCTTGCACATGGATGTACATGGATCAGTGGCCTTAGGATTCCTTTGCATCAGATTGCAAGGAGGGACCTCCTTCACAAATGTCTTGTGTTGAAGCCTATAGTATATTAAACACAGCACTGGCCACATGGAAAATTTCTGGTAATTATTAAATGTTTCTCAATTTCAGTTGATTAGATTTTTCAGTTCTAGAACTTTCCTTTTTGTGTAGTTTGTAGCTGTCTATTAAATTTAAACTTGTCTTCCAAATCTTTGGAAACATTATACCTGGGTGTGTGTGTGTCTTCTTTCATTACACTTCAGTTACTTTTTTTTTTGAAGCAGAGTCTCTCACTGAATGCATTCAACTATACTCATGAGCTCCAGAGACCCTCCTTCCACCACCTACCCAGTGCTAGTATTACAGTCTCACAAGGGGGTTCCCAGTCTTAACATGGATAGTGGGGATCTGAAATCAGTTCCTCATGCTTGTGCAGCAAGCATTTTGCCAACTGAGCCATCTTCTCATCCCTGCATGGACCTTTTAAAGGCTGTCCCTGATAGCTCCATGATTTGTGTTTTTCTTCAATGCACAAAATGTTTTGCATATATATATTATGGTTTGGTTAAGTGCTCTCAGAATGGTGTTAGTGAGGTATGGTAGACCCTGCACATGCAAGACAGTCTTAGGTTCCTGAAGGCATACTCTTGAAGGAAATTTTTCTCTTTTTCTTGTTCTTTACTTCCTGAGTGGTGATGAGGTAAGTACTCTGCAGTATTGATATCTGTGCACCCATAAAGAACTCTAAGCAATGAGTCCATCCATTCTGGGACTAGAGACTCCAAAACTGTGACCCAACTAAATCCCTTCTCTTGATAAGTTAATTGTATCAGGTATTTTATTATATGAACACAAAGATGACTAACACAGCATCATGTCTGGTTACTTTATATTTGCTCAGGGATACTGTATTTTTTAAACTGTAGAGATTTTTTTAAGGCTATGTATGATGCTATCTTCATACTTAGATGGGTAATTCTGCTCCTTTTGGGCAACTGGGCCAGAGCACTGAAGTCCCAGATAATAAGTATCCAAATAATACTTGAGGTCATTTGTAAGTGGGCTTGGGTACTTGAGAGCACTGTTCCACTTTTGGTTCACTTCTAACTCTAGAAGTCTCAGTCACACTGTACAGATTTATCAGGATCCCTTTTCCTAAACAAACATAATGTATAATATATTTTAATCAGTTTGTTCTGAGCTCTCCAAACCAACACCTATGAATCCTCAAAACCTCAGCTTGAGGAGAGATTCCCCAGGGATTTGAACCCAGGTCCTCTCACAAAATAAGGCATGCTTTACCACTGAGCTATACTCCCAGTTGATCTACAGACCCTGAAGCTTGTGGATGCCCCAAGGGTAAAGCAACCCAAAGCTAACCTCCACCTCTCTCAACCCCAAGTGGTTCCTTATAATCTTGGCCATTCTGTTGTAGACTCAAAAGGATCTTTTAAAAATATGTATAATTTGGCTATTCTAGTTATCAACAGGAAGGTGGGCTACAGATGGAACTTGATGTTACACTTCTTTGAAAAGTCTTGTTACTCGATGTATTACTTTCCTTCTCATTTCTATGATTAAACAGTAGACTAAAGCAAAAGGAAGAGTGGGCTTGTTTTGGCTCACAGTTTGAATGTAGATCATGGTAAACAAAGCACGCAGAAGGCCTGTGAGGCAGGAGTCACATCCATCTATAGTTAGGAAGCAGATTGCAAATCTCTGCTACTGCTTGGCTCACTGTAGTCAGTTCTGTCCCTAGCATAGGCTGATGAGGGCCATAGATTGGTAAATCTTTCCACTTCAACTAACTCAGTCTACAAGCTACCAATCAGACATTCCCAGAGGTTTTTCTTCTAGGTGATTCTTATCAGATTGACAATATTAGCACTCACACTCACCATGTTTGGGGGTAGAGTCAGAAGAGGAAATGGAAAAGCTGATGGGAGCCAGAACAAGAAAGGCCATTAATGCTACTCCAAGGATCTAGGATCCATCTTAAGGAAAATCATATCAGAGAGTGTTGTCAGACTTGTTTTATTTGGATAGTCGTGGGGTCAGAAGATATATTACATTTGATGTGGGATGACTGAGCCTGAAATATACCATGTTTAATACCTTTGTTATTTACAGCATTCCTCAGCTGCTGTGGCTTAAGTACTCCCACTAAGGATGATTTAAAGCCACCAACATTGTGTTAGTGAATGGGACAGTTGGCAACTGGATGTTGCCAGCTCCAGTGCCCCACAGAGGCAGGAGCACTTGGCTTCCTCCCCTTCTTTCCAGATAGAAACCATCTTTATTTGTTCCAATACCAAACTCCATTAAGCTGCAGATGGTTCACACAACAGTCTCACACCACTTGCATTCTTGCTGATAAATCTGTATTACCAGAAAACATTAATGTGTCCTGATGTGATCATCTGTTTAGTCTGTTGGATCTGTACTTGTGTCACTCAGGCTCAATTTGTGACACACATGCACTTGGTTTTGGGTGAACAAGTGTGCTCACTGAGTTGTAACACAATCATCTCCGTAGCCTCTAACCAACACTCAAATGGCTGAGCATTAGAGTATACACTACACAGTAGTGGCAGTATTATCCTAATTTTGTTAGTTTTTACTAAAATAATGGCCCAAAGTTCTTTCCAAGTCATATGTGAATATACCAGTATGAGAGGAAGTAGGAAAAAAACAAAGAACACCTCATGGTATAGCCTGATGTTTTCTTTGTCCATCTGCTCCTAGCTACCCCTGTCAGGTATTTGAGCTTCTCTTAATAATACCCCAAAGTTTGTTGGAAGCCCCCTAGGGCAGCAGGTCAGGCTTGCAGACAGCTGTGCTTCTGGCCATCTCTAGCCAAGCTTCAGCCTTCTAGCTTTCTAGTGTCAGAGTGATTACATGAGCTCTCCTGGCTAGTAAAGGTCATTCAGGAGACTGGGCATAAGCCAACCATTGTGGATTAGTGCTTTTCTAGGGGCTGACTCTCTTCCCAGATCCAGATAGGAAGTCTCCCCTGCCTTCTTTCTGAGGTCTTCCTTCTCAGATGGCTTTTACTTCCATGGCGTGTGGGTGTGATGTGCATTGCCTCTGAAAGTCATCATCTGTATCAAGTTTTTAGAGGTACATATTCATTCTTTTCTTTGATGATTCACTTCATAAGGCAAGAGATGATGGGGATGGACAGGAACTCTGAGAGAGGGCACAACTGTGCTGCCATTGGCTGTGCCCAGTCTCTGTTACTGCATTTGCTAATTTTATGCTGCAGTGATAAAATACCATAACCCAAAACAATTTATGGGAAAAATGATTTTATTTCAGCTATGGCTCCAAAGGGGATGCGTGGCAAGTGTGGTTACTGGAGCAGGCAGTTAGGAGCTCACGTCTTCCACCACAGACCCAAAGCAGAAATGAACTGGAAGTGAAGTGAGTAATGCTCCCTCTCTCGCTCACAGTAATGTTTTCCTTCAGCAACGCTGTGCCTCCTAAGCTTCCCTAAATGGCCCACCAACCGGGGATCAAATGCCAAAATGTCCAGACATTTATAGGGAACATTTCTCGTTCAAATCACCACAGGTATATCCTGCTACTGAGTGATAGCCCATGTTGAACTACACTTCTTATACTGATCTACTCTGTGCAATGTGAGCATCATAGAACACACTTTTATGATGGAGTTGTAGCTAAAGACAACTCAAGGCTCAGAAAGACTACACTTGCTCTAGACACTGTCTGAGGCAAGATTTAAATTCTGTTTTTTTCATTCTTTCCCATATTACATACAGTGTGGCCAAAGAGGCCAGGGGTATTTCCTGTCTTTGCTTCTTTGTAAGGTCAACACACGTAAGAACTCTACTTATTCTTAGGAGGTTATTTTTTGACTCTAATATAAATCTTATGGAGTGACTAGTTCATACCTGCTTGAAGATATGGGGAAGCTTATGGGATGTAAGGAAACAATGATTCTAAACCTTTGTATAAGCTATAGTGAAAGCCATTTTACCTGGTTATGAAGTAGGAAGACAAATTGCCTTAGTTTGTCAAAGGATATTTTAGCTTTATTACTGAAAATTCTGTATTTCAGTGAGCTCCTTAATCCTCGCAAACCTGGCATGGTTGGTCACTCTAAATTGTGAACTGTTAAAATGAGCTTGCACCTCTTGTAGGTGGTGCCACAAATTGCAAACCCAATTGATTTAATGACTGCCCTTTGCCAATTTAGCTTGTTCTTATTGGCAGAGATATGATCCATTTAGATAGATGATATGTAGTTTAGATGATAAACAGACAAATCCATAGATGATAAACAAAACAGACAGACTAATAGGTAATTGAAAAGTATACAAAGGCCAAAAAATGAGTTTTTTACCTAGGAAGAGACCATAGTAAATAAAAGAATAATCACACCCACTATTGACTCACTTAAAGTTACACCATTCATGTGTATGATGTTAGTGTCTAGTATTTTCTAAAACTATTTTCAAATGTGGGCCCTAAACAAGATTTATCCTTCCCATCACCATTGCTTTCTCCTTCTCTTTGTCCCTACTTTCTTTACAAGCATCTGTGAGGTAAGTAACAGGACTCCATATGGACAGAGAGAGAAAGTAAAGACCCAGAGAGGTGTATGGTACAGCCGTGTTCCTGTCCTCATTCTGCAAGCCCCCCATCAAACCACACATTTCACTTCTCGATTCTTAGAGCCATATTCTCCTCTTGGGCACAATTGGAATGTCCTATCTCTTTGGCTTTTGATGGTGCTTCTGATTCCTTCTTCCAGGGACTTTGGTGTTCGTATTGGGCTTGCTTGCACTGATTCCTGAATTCAACCCAATTCATGCTCACTAGCATGTAAAACTACATGTCTGCAAATTCTATACATCTTGGAATAAAATATTTATTTTAAGATTCTGTCTGGCCCTGAAAATGACCTCAGCATTCTACTTTACAACACTTGAAAAATATGTAAGGCCTCAGGCTAACATTGTCATACTTTCCACAAGAGATAAGGCACCCATTGGGGAAAAGGAAAGGATGTGTTTTTTCATTCTCCTAACAAAGCACTTCCACTCTGTGATCTCACCCAGGCTCTCTATAGCATAGTGAAATGGCTTAGAGATAGACTCATTCATAATCAACACTAGCTTCTTCCCATTGCTGGCTGTATGGGCTTATCCAAATTACTTAATTTTTATCTGTCTATTTTCTCTTCTGAAAATGTGGACACTGAGGTCCTTCCACATACAGAATTGTGGGTATTAAATGGGGTAAGCCACCTAAGAGCTTTGCAAAGTTCTTGGCTTGTAGCAAGCGCTGTGGAAGAGGAGTCCATGCCCCTCCAAGAGCTTGCCAGCTTTTCTTAACATTAACAGTAGAGAGACAACCCCCGCCCCCACATAAATGGTTGACTCAGCAAGAGCCAAACTGGAATTAGAAACTGAATCTTCAGACTAACAATGCTAAGATTTGTTTGCACCAACTATGTTCTGAGCAGAGATGCCAACCTATATTTCATTTGCTTGTTTTTGTTCTTATAGTTAATCAGAGTACCACAGATAATATCTGGCTCTTCCTTTAAAAATTCCCACCTGATCCTATATTCTCCATGACAAACATCTCTAGGAGTTGTCTAGTATCAATCCTTTAGTTCTCTTGAGACCCTACCCTTCTCTGTCACTCTTTAATCTTGTGGACAAAGGCTTCTGTCTAGCAGTAGTTCTCATTGAGCACACACTTTTCTCCATCTTCCTGAGACATTTCATCTATCTCCTGCTTCTATAAACAGTAGGCAATGGCCAATACCTCTGGTGATTTTTCTCATAACAGTGATGTCCCCTCTGCCCCAGCACATCTAGGTAGTTTCCTAGGATGCTGTGGCCTCCCATTGTCCAGGTTTTCCAGATAGCTTAGAGCTTCATGCACTTGGCATCCAGTATTGGGTCAGCACTAATGTTAGATGACTCCTTCCTTATTTTTCAAGTAGACAAATATGACTTCAAAGCACTTACCTGAAGCCATAGGAGAGCTTGGCGGGATACAAGGTCTTTCACTGTCTTCCAACGTCTCACTGCAGAAAGAGGTGCTGTGCGTCAAGGAGCACCAGGCAGCACCTGTGTCATAGACCCTCCCAGGGTGGAACTGCCCCTCCTTTGCAGCTACCTAAGCAGAGTAAGAGGGGAGCTTGCCCCTCCCATACACCCACACTGGGCCAGTCAGCCCTACGAGGTAGATTGCTGATGACTGAAGTGCCAGGCCCAGCTTCCAGAGGGGTGACTCAGAAGAAGCCAAAGCTAGCAGAAGCCAAACTGGTTCTTATCTACGTAAAACTGCAGGTCCCATGTGAGAAGGGAGCTGGATTTATGAGGTGGGACCTTTGTCTTACTCCAAAAGCCTAGCTGTTAGTAGATCATCATGTCTGCATAAATTCATTCAAAAATACATCTTGATGAAGTCCTGCCTGTGGGGTGCTCTCACAAGCACTGGGGGCAAGCCAAACAAGGTCACTTGTGTTCTCATGAAAGAAAGTGGAGGTTGAATGAGTAAAATAAGCTAATTCCTTATGGGGGTAAGGGCCACAGGAGAAATCAAAGGCACAAAGTGCCTTTGAGGAACCCAGGCAAATATCTTTAAAAAAGTGACCAGGAAGGGCTCTCTGAGAAAGGTGGCATTTGGGCTGGGGAAGGGAAAGAATATTATAATCATAGGGAACAGCAAGGAAGAGGACTGGGGTTGGGATCTTTAGGATTTGAGCAGTATGCAAACTATCATGTGTGGTTGCAGCATCACTTAGGGTAAGGAAAACTCATCCCATTTTCCAATTTTTCTTGCCCTCCAGAGAGGGACCAATGTCAAGACTCTTTCCAGAAGGCCAGATGTGTTATCTAAACTTTCTCTGGAAATTCCCAATTCCCTAACTCCTGTTCCTGATTCAGAACCAATGTGCTCTGGCTTTATGCTTCTGTGCCCTCCCACTAGGGAGTAGACAACTCATGTGCAGTTAATAACCATGTAAGAGCAGCAAGAGATCCTTGGGGCTGATCTTCAGTATGGCAGTAGCTCTTTGAGAGAGTTTAGACATATCTTTCTTCCCTCTAGGCCTTACTTTGATAGAAGAGAAAAGGCCTGACATTCCCTGCTCTGCCTTAGACTGGCTTCAGATGACTGACATGCAGACCATAAAATGATTTGCTCACTTAAACTAGGCCTTGCTCCAGGCAATGCCTTAATACCAAGGTGAAGAAGAGGTCAGGCATGCATAATGCTGTTTGCAATCCTGCCACCTGCAAGTCTGTCTTTTCTGATGGTGCAGGACAGCTCAGCCCCACTTGGCCAGCATTCTGTACATTCACCTGGACTCATTCGCAGTGTCTCTCTATTAGGCTTGACATGGGCGTAGGAGGTACTGGGGCCCTGAGGTGAGAAAGGATCCCTGCCTGGGCACTCTTAACCGCAGGGACTTCCCATGGGGGCCCTAACTTCCTGCTCTTGTTAGCTTGGGCTTACCAAGCTAGACTATCTAGGTCTTTTAGCCTTGACTAGGAACTAGAAGGGAGCGTTTGTACAGAAATGCTTGTGAAGAATCAGGAACTAACTTTGCAAATCTGGAAACTCTACAAATGCCAGCTTTACAAACCTGGGAAACTGGCTGGGAGGGAAGTCTGGAAGCTACTGGTGGAGCCTTTCTAGTGTGCATATTTATTACAAGAAGAGGCCATGAGGTATGACAGGATCTGGCACTCAGGGGTTCAAATCTCAGCCTCATAAGCTGTATTTTGATATCTTTGGTAACATCTGTAATATGAAGGTCAAACTCTTGTCACCTTATTGTGGGGGTGAGTTGTGAGGAGACTGAAGTGACACACGTAAGGTGTTTAGAACATAGTTAGCATTAACTGCAACTGGCCCCCTGTGTTCATGGATACAGGGAACTGCACTTGCAGATTCAACCAACTATAGATCAGAAATATTTTTTAAATTGTCTCTTGCGGCTAGAGAGATGACTCAGTCAGTAAAGTGTGTCCTGTGTAAACATGTGAACCTGAGTTTGGATTCCCAGACTCTAATAAAATTGGATACAGCAATCCCCACACACATCTATTATCATAGATGGGAGGAAGAGGCAGAGACAGGGGGATCACCTGAAAGCTTGCTGGCCAACAGGCTAGCTAGCCTGGCATACACGGTGATGAATGCAAGATACATTGTCTCAAAAAATGGGGCAAGGACCATTACCCAAGTTTGTCCTCTGATCTCTACACATGTGCCATTCTGAACATATATGTACTCACACAAATGAACACACACACATGTGCATACACACATGCATGCACACACAACAAACTAGCATACCTCCATACTGACTTTTTGGTCATCATTCCCTAAGTAATACAGAATAACTATGCACCTAGCATTCATGTTGCATTCAGCATTACATAACTAGGGAGGATTTGAAGTATACAGGAAGATGCACTTAAGTTTTATGGAACTTTGTCAATTTTATATGAGAGGTTTGGTATCCATGGATTCTGATATCCACAGGGGTTTCTAGGACCAGTTCTTGAATGGTACAGAAGGAGAATTAGACTGTTTTAGCTAAGATTATCACAGGTTTGAACTGATAAGTGAGTTTACATCAGCAGAAAGCTGAACCCTGGTATATGCTGAGTCTAGTCAATAGAATGAACTAGGCTGCCAGCCATGGCCAGAGGACTACCATTTGATCAGCACTCAAGGCTGAAGAGTTTTCTGGTGATGTAACCCTAGATATCTGTGGGGGAGGGACCATATATGAGGACCTCAGCCTTGCATTTCTCACCCTAGAACTGTCTTCTAGGTCCATGACACAAAACTACAAAGCTCTGAAGAGATCAGTGTTCTGGTATAGGATGCTGAGAACACCCAAGAAGCCTGAAGCCCAGTGTTCTGGTACTAAGACTGTCAATAGTGAAAATAATCAGTGTTTATGCTCTTGGGGATTCTAGATGTCTGGGTACTCTTGGCTATGGGAGAGCACTTCTAAAGACCACTGAGGACCCCAGCTGACTTTTTCTACTAGTTTGCTGTGTGGAAAAAGGGAAGAAGGGTCAGCAGAAGAGGAGGTGGAGGCAAGAGGCACCAAGGGGACAGGCATCAGGAAAGAGGAGAGAGCTACTGAGGTTTAGATGTTAGAATCCCTTGTTGGCTTGAGACAATCTCAGATGAGGTCCCCTCTGATCAGAGGCCCTAAAGCTCCCAAAGAGAAGCTTTCTAGATTTCCCCAACGGAAAGTCTGGACCACGGGCTGGGCTCAACAGCCAAGCCCCCATGTCACATGGGAAGACCAAGAGCTTAGAGCCCATGTTTGCTGCCAAGGGTAAGAAAACCCAAGAACATCCTGCTTCATGTTATGATGTACTGGTGTAAAACAATGAATCTGAGTTCTGAAAAGAGGTGACTTTGTTTCACAGTTCTGATGACTGTACTCTTGAGCACTTTCTCTCAGGTGGAGATATGTCTTAAATACCTTGTAGACTGGTCCATAGAGTCTGCGCAGCCTACCACAGGGTCAGCCAAACAGTCCTCTTCTCTGAATTCTAGTCATATAGGCCTTCACCTAGCTCCTCCATTACCTGGTTCTCCTGCCTCAAGTCCTCAACTTAGTGTAATTATATGAATGTAAGATCCTTCCCTTCTTCACTCTTAATTCCTCAACACAAGATGCTTCATGTGTGTGATTCTTTGCATACTATCTGCCTCCTGGGACAAGCTGCAGTAAAGTCCACCTCTGGTTAGTTTGTCATTGTCACATCGACCTCGACCAGCAAGAACGACGCAACTCGCAAAAGCTCTTCTCAAGCAGTTTATTCAGGTCCCTTGAAAACAGTCTTCCGAATGATCTGGGCAGACCCAACCCACAGGCTAAATACTATATGAACAGCCAATCAAGTAAAGCCACGTGGTGCTATCTTAGAGGCCCACGTATGCGGAAGCAAGCCAGATCAGCGGTCTTAGCCAAATATGGACTTGTTTACCACCGAGAGCGCTCACCATCGGGCTGGTGGAAGGCGGAAACCGGTGCCATCTTTAGGGCGCGGCACGTCGCAGCTCTCTACAGTTCCTCCTTTTTTGTTTTTAAAAATGTTGGTAGAAGTCCCTGGAAAGGCTTCGTAATCCCCATATCTGGGGATCTCATGGCGAGCCTGAGCCTGTAGGAGGGCGGTGCTCAAACTCTTACCCATCTCTGGGTCAGCCTCCCCACTCGGGGCTGCCCTGTCTTAGGTGGCCGAGACTCATCCGTCAACTCCGTCATTGACTTGCCAGACCCTAATATCCGTGGAACGAATACCTCAGTGGGCAGGGACTATGCTCAGTGAAGATTTAAGGCTTCATGGCAGCGAGCCATGCCTGAGGGGACTGACCCGCCTCAATGGCGACAAGGGCCTGTATAATCATGGCTGCATTACGCTTCTGTGTGGCTCTCATCTTGTAGATGCACCATAGGCAAACAAGAGAGGCTAGTATCATCAGTATTGCCAAAGAGCCTACGCCCACCCACTCCTTAAGATGATCCATAGCCGTCTGTATCCAGGAAGTCAAACCAGTAGCCAGACTCAGATCCACCCGAGTGGAGTTGATGTGGACAATTGTCGCTCTCAGCTCTCTCATCTTATTTTCAAATTCAGCCGACCAATCCTGTAAAAGGAACTCTGACAATTGCCTAGACAGATTAGCAGCCTTTGTTAAATTTTGATACCGCACGGAAGTAACACACAAACCCTGCATTTTCCACTCACACCCTAACTGTGCTAGTTGCCAAAGAGAATCAATCTGTTCTTGTATTAAATCTATGCATTGATTAACTATCATAAGGCCTCCTTTGAGATGAGAATTCATAGAGGTCTGAGTATCCAATGCCTGTGCCACAGTGGCTGAGATGTTATTCAGGGCATTGGCAGTCTGTATAGAACTAGACAAGGCAATAGCTGAGGCAGTAGCCCCCACAGCAGCAATAGTGATGGCAGTAACAATAGCTGCAGTGATGCCAAAATCTCTTTTAAGCCTGAATAGCATCATGGTATTAGGGGCCTCTACAGGAACTGGTACATATCG
This sequence comes from Lophiomys imhausi, assembly GCA_907164525.1. Classification (NCBI taxonomy): domain Eukaryota; kingdom Metazoa; phylum Chordata; class Mammalia; order Rodentia; family Muridae; genus Lophiomys; species Lophiomys imhausi. Next base: position 11,209,719 of record CAJQZJ010031933.1, read on the forward strand.
AGGCATTCTAGTCACCACAGCCACAGGAAAGGCTGTGGCATTCCAGCACAGGGCATAAAAGCATATGTCTGGAGTGCATACTAACTTTTCTTCACCCAAGGATGCACTCCCATTACTTACAACCCACAGAAAAGGAGGCCAGAGACATACTGGCGAGGCTGAAAAGGTCTTATTGCGGTAAGAATGACATGAAGAATTCCAAGTACCAGAGCCACTACCGCTAGAAAAATCCAATCTGGTAGCGGACCCTAGGGAAAAATTACCTCTTTGATAAATTCCTCCCCCAAGCATAATGACAGGTCCCAAGTCCATGCAACTTCCATTTATCCCACACAAAAGCCACAAATCAAAAGGATTGGTGGCAGTCTGCTGAGGATCCCTAGTAGATATATCAAGCATTCCTGTACAAGACTTATTCACTATATTACTAATCATGGGGCTAAAGGAAAAATAATCTTGTTGAACCCAAACTGCTCTGCGCTCCTGACATCCAGTCCAGGGAAAAGGTCCTTCCTCTCCTGTGGATCCTCTACAAAAAGGTGCCCAGTGTGGCTGTCTGGGGGGGGGGGGGGGGTCCCGGTCAGAGACTCGTGTGGGCCACCATCCTTCAAGGCAAGAACCGTTGCCCAAAAACAAACCACCACCCCTACCCCCCAAACCTCAGTTGTGGTAAAAAATCTGCTGACTGCTGAGACAATTTAATGCATTCTGTATCATCTGACCTATTGAAGCTCATTAAAAAGCACAGACTACCCTTCAAGCTGACATTTCTATTACCCTCTATAGGGCTTTTCTGATCATCAAAGGGAAGGTAGGGTAAGCCTAAGCTTCTATTACTGCTAAATAAGCGTGGAAACACAGTTGCATCATGTCTGACCAGCATCGGCTTTGGGAATATCGACAGGATCCCCCATCTCGGCTCGGTCATTCCTGACATACTCACTGCTACTATCACCAGGATCCCTAGGAAGGTCTTCATGATGAATCTTCCTCACAAGGAGTTCAGGCACCCACACTGGATCTTGTTGATCCTGAGGAAAAACACGAACAGATCCTCTCGCCCATGTCAGCACGGGGTCAGGCCCTCGCCAAGAGCCTGTCAAAATATCCTTCCACTTCACCATGCCTTTAGGTGGACCATGGGAATCCTGATGTCTGTCCGCTGCTGAGCGGCCTTGAGCATCCAAATTTAAAAAATGTAAAGTAAATAAGGCTAAAGACATTCTCTCCTTGGGGGTACGGCCTTGGCCTATTCCCCCTTTCTGTTTTTGCAAACATTCTTTCAAGGTGCGATGAGCATGCTCCACAATTCCTTGTCCTTGAGGATTATATGGTAATCCGTGATTAAGCTGTACCTCCATCTGGTTGCAGAAGGAGACAAAGGACTGAGCCGTATAGGCTGCTCCATTGTCCGTTTTCAGCTGTTGTGGTTTTCCCCATGCAGCCCAGGTTTCTAAGCAATGCCCTATGACATTGCGAGCCTTTTCTTCACTCATAGGTGTAGCATGTATGATACCTGAGCAGGTATGCACAGATACATGAATATATTTTAAGGTTCCAAACTCTGAAATGTGGGTAACGTCCATTTTCCAGATTTTGAGTGGCATCAGCCCTCTAGGGTTCACTCCCACACTGGGAGGATGGTGATGAATCACACACTGAGGACAGTCCAAAACCACTTGTCTAGCATCTGCTCTAGACAAATGGAATTTCTGCTGTAGAGTTCTTGCATTTACATGAAATAATTGATGAAACTGTCTGGCTTGGTCCAGGAATGAGTTCCAAAAAATGCATTCCATCCTAGTCCATTGATCACCTTTATCATTACCCTCACTTAATGGTCCAGGTAATCCTGTATGTGCTCTGATCTCAAGACTAACGACAGACAAAAACAAATCGTCCAAATTCGTAACTCGAATCATGAGTTGAAAAGAACTATATGGACATCTAAATAGCCGAGCACAAAAGGACTGAAAATCAAATGATTCTATTAACATTTTTAACCATTTTTCCATTCTTATTTGGGCCCCAAACAGGTTTACTACGTCCCAAATCAGCAGGAAGTCATTTTAAGAGAACAACGTCCCATCCCCAGAAGGTGGGGAGGGTGTTCTTCCCCTTTTGGTTATTTGATAGATAATAGAAAATTTTGTTATTTAGGGGAAAAGACTACAAGCTGTTAAACGGTCTTGTTAAATGGGTTTTGGAGGTTAGACCCAGGGACTTCTCTCTTTTGCTTTACTGTATCCTCCTTTCTCTCCTATATAGGAGTGAACAGACTTGAGAAAAATGGGACATAGACATAGTATAGGAAAGAACAAGAAAAAAGGACAGATTATTGAATATAGCTTTATACCTTTGTATACTGATACAAAATTAATATTATATTTGGCTAAATTGGTATTGATCATTGTATATTAATGCAAATTTAAGATTGTATAGGGCTACATCGGTATTGATCTTTGTATATTGATACAAAATTAAGATTAGATTTGGCCACAATGGTATTGACCCTAGTATATTAATGTAAAATTAAGATTGTATTGGGCTACATCGGTACTGATCTTTGTATATTGATACAAAATTAAGATTATATTTGGCCACATTGGTATTGATCTTTGTATATTGATACAAAATTAAGGGTAACGCTTCTTAAAGGTATTGTTTGTAGTAATACTTAAAAATGAAATGTCAAGTTTTGACCTCTCACTACCAACCGACATAAACTGTTTAGGATAATTAAGAAACGGAAACTAATAGTCATGAAAACGTGTCATTTTGTTAGTTACTGTGACAGTCTATCACAGTTATTTTCTAAGCTACTCAGAAATCAAGTTGCTAAGAGACAAGCAATATTTGCTTATCTAAATATAAGAGATAGATAGGGCATCTTCAAAAACCTCAAGAGATCTGCAGAATATGGCATTCAAAGATGTTTTCTTAACTTAAGATTTTTTGATATCGAGACATGTCAGCTCCTGACAGCACCCCCTATATTACTCCAAGTAGAAGATGAGCATCGAAGAATCTCCAGTGGGAGATGATTAAATTGGTGGTAAGCCATTCTCTTGGCAAGAAAAACCACTTGCTTCAACTGTAGACAGACTTCTGTCCAAAAAGGACAAAACTTGGAAGCAGGTAAGTCGACAGCCTAGCTCTGCCAAGACAGGGTAGGTAAGTCCTTCATAATTCCTGCTCTACAACCAATGTCTGTCAGAGAAATGGGGCCAAATGGCTGAAGATTGATGCTGTAATGTATGGAGAGAAAATGGGAACTGTCCAGGCAGCCACTGGTATGTCATTTTTTAGTTTTGGAAGCTGCAGGCCCTGCACTTCCTATACAATCAGATATATTTATCCCTCTCAGGTCTCTGAGGTGGTTGAAGAATAGATACCTAGAGTCTCATAGTTAAATTTTGAGTTGTTTAGGAATCAAGAGGGTGTTCTGGATCTAAGAAGATATTTTTAAAATTATGAGGCAAGTTAGTATGAAAGCTGAGTTAGATATAGAACTTTAAACTCATGGAGATGGTTAGATAGTAGAATGTTAAAGTCAGGTGCCAAATACATATGGACTGGACAATGGGAATGTATGCTAAGCCATATAACTCTTATAATCGTGGCCTATTTATTTCTGTTGTTTTGTATTGTATTTATAGTTATAAGAAAAAGAACCATTATTTGGACTGAAAGGGAGAGCTGTTGGGGGGAAAAATAAATACCTTAAACTAAAAAAAAAAAAAAGAAGGGAAGAGGATGGTGGGGCTGAGGGGGAGGAGGGTGGAAGGGTGGGACTGGAGGGGGGAGTAGGGAGGGGATTGTGATTGAGATGTAACTTGAAGAAATAAAAAATAAATTATTAAAAAACAAAACAAACAAAAAAACCACCCTTTTCTTTGCCAGATTAAAACTTGTAACTCTTGTAATAAGGCACATACAGTGCTACTATTTTTAATAGGACCTGCTAATTCTAATACTTTCACTGCGTTGACCACATAGACTGAATCTGAAATCAAATTGAATGCAAATTGACATCTTTTAAACACCTCAATTAGTATTTTCAACTCTACTATTTGGGGGGAGTCTAGTTGAAATTGGCATAGCACGGGCTCTTGTCTTTCTATCAAATAGGCTCCGCAGCCTGTCTTTGAGCCATCAGTAAACACATTTGGTGACCCTTGAAGTGGTACTGCTGAAGTAACCTTAGGGAATATCACTGGGTGCTCCTTAAAAAATGATAGCAATGGATGCTTAGGATAATGGTTATCAATCACTCCTTCAAAGCTACATTGCAATGTTGCCCAATCATCTACAGTGCCACACAAAATCTTAATTTGATGACTGGAATAGGGCACTATTATACCGGCAGGAGCAACTCCAAAAGACTGCAAACATTGTTGGATACCATTCAAGTCTAAAGCAGCAACTGCAGTGGGATAATGTTCTATGGATTTTTTTGGAGAAATCTTCGAATAAGTCCATAATAATGGTCCGTCCTGCCATAACAATCCTGTAGGTTGACCATAGGTGACAAATATGCACAATGCAATGGGCTGTCCTTCCTGCCATCTCTTTAGGAAGGCACTCTGTAACCTTTCTTCCACTTTACATAAAGCTTTTCTTGCTTCTTCTGTTAATTGCCTACGAGAATTAAGTGCTGAATCACCTTTCAAAATATGATATAGGGGTCTTATTTCATAATTTGGTAGCTTCAAATAGCCTCTTACCCAATTGATATCTCCTAACAACCTTTGAAAATCATTTAGAGTCTTTAAATTATCTTTTCTTATCTCAATCTTTTGAGGTATTATCTTTTCAGGTCCAACCTTCGCTCCTAAATAACTAACCACATTTTCCTTTTGAACCTTATCAGGAGCAATAAACAACCTTTTCTTTTTTAATAATTGAACTAATTCTTCATAGGCCATATCTAACATTTGTTCACTCTTAACTGCCAGTAAGATATCATCCATATAATGAACACATCTCAAATCTGGAAAATTCTTTCTCAAGTGAGCAATGGCTTCCCCCACATACAGTTGGCACATAGTGGGGCTGTTTGCCATGTCCTGAGGTAATACTACCCATTCAAACCGCTGATCAGGTTCTTCATGGTTACAGGATGGAACAGTAAATGCAAATCTCTCACTATCTTTGGCACACAAAGGGATGGAGAAAAAACAATCTCTTATATCTATAACTATAATGGGCCATGAGGCTGGCAAAGATGATAAAAGCGGCAAGCCACGTTGTACTGGGCCCATGATCTGCATTTGTTGATTTAGGGCATGCAGGTCATGCAACAATCTCCATTTTCCAGATTTCTTTTTAATGACAAAGATAGGTGTATTCCAGGGAGATACAGATGGCTTTATATGCTTTAAAGACATCTGTTCATCCACCAACTCTTTGGCTGCATTCAATTTTACAGAGGAAAGTGGCCACTGAGGAACCCATACTGGGTCCCCCATCTTCCAGGTTATGGGAATGCCCTCCTCAGTGGCCCCTAGGAAAAACCCAGGCCCTGTCTCTTTTGTCTTTGCTGCATAGATATGGGACTCTTCCGCCCCTGCAAATATTTTCCTATTCCAAAGCCTGGAGCATATCCCATATCTTGCATCATAGGTTGGGCTGAATCAGAGTAGTCATTACTCAATTTAAATCCCATATCCTTTAAAAGGTCTCTTCCCCAAAGGGATATAGGGAGCTCAAGTACATATGGCTGCATTTCTCCTGAGTGGCCTTCTTGGTCCTGCCACTTTAATAATCTTGGACTCATATCTGGAGTCTTAGCATAACCCAGGCCTTGAAGTGTTTGAGAAGAGGCTTGTATGGGCCAACCTGAAGGCCAGTCTTTCTTTGCTATGATACTCCTATCAGCCCCAGTATCCAAAAGGCCCAGGATCCTTTTACCATCAACTTTTAACTCCAAGACGGGGCGTTGGTCCAAATCCAAGGAGAGAAAAGTCAGATCTGTGCCCGTGGACCCAAAACCATCTTTTCCTCTCTCTCGATCCCTTGCCGCATAGCGATCATGTAAGCTCGGCAAAATGACCAACTGAGCAATTCTATCTCCAGGAGAGATAGCTGTTATACCCAGGGGGGAGGCCACCATGATCTTAACCACTCCTGTATAATCTGGATCTATAACCCCAGGATGGACAATAAGTCCTCTCAAGGCTGATGATGACCTCCCTAACAGCAAACCAACTGTACCAGGTTCAAGGGGTCCTTTAAAATCTGTTTCAGTTAACTGGACCCCCATTTGGGGCGTTAATACAAGTCTGGTGGTGGAGCAGAGGTCCAATCCTGCTGAGCCTGCAGTGGCTCTCCGCGGTCTCTCGGATGGCGGAGGGTTGGCCATCTCTCTTGATTCTGTTCTTTGTCCTGATTCTCTACTGCCCCATATATTTGTGGGCCCTGGGGTCGTGGGCCCTGCTGTCCGTTTTTTGGATGAGCGCCACCATAACCTTGAGTCAAAGGCTGGCCATGGATGTCTGTCACTGAACTGCACTCATTAGCCCAATGGTTCCCTTTTTTACATTTTGGGCATAACCCCGGCTGCCTGGGGCATTGTGCACTTCCTGTACTTTCTGTACTCCTTCCCCTGGGCATTGTCTTTTAAAGTGTCCCATCTTGCCTCACTTAAAACAAACTCCTGGACTTCCTCCACCTTTTCTGGTCAACTGTACTACCGCGACAGCAAGACCAGCATTAGTTAATGGCCCTCCAAGTTCTCTACACACTTTCATCCAGGCTTCTAGCCCTTTGTTCTTGTAAGGGGTGATAGCGGCTCTACACTCTTTGGTGCATTGCTCATAGACCGACTGTTTTATTAGTGGCATAGCAGCATCCGGGTCACCAAAAATCTTCCCTGCCGCTTCCACCAATCGTGCCACAAAGTCTGAAAAGGGCTCCATGGGGCCCTGTAGAATCTTAGTTAAGTCCCCACTCACCTCCCCTTTGTTAGGAAGGGATTTCCAAGCCTTGATAGCTGTCTGGTTTATTTGTTCATAAACCTGATTGGGATATCCTGTCTGCTGGTTGGCAAATCTCCCCTGACCAAGCAGCATATCTCTATCCCAGGCTGGATTTCCATTTCTCTGATTAATGGCTGCTTGCTCAGTGACATACTCAATCAAGAAAGCTTTCCAGTCTAAGTATTGCCCTGGACTTAAGCAGGCGCGGGCCAGGCCACTCCAATCACTCGGGGTCATACAATGTCTGCTTAATGCTTCTACTTGAGCCAATGTGAAAGAAGTGGTAATGCCATAGGTACGAACCGACTCTGCAAGGGATTTAATTACTTTAAAATCAAGCAGTTCCTCGTACCTGTTCCCTTGTGGGTCTTGGTATACCGGATAGGCAAACTGTAATTCTGTTCTTACTTGTGTCCACACCCCAGGGCAGAAAGATCTCCCTACTTTCAGGGACTGAATAGGCTGATCTATCTGAACGGCTTCTGGGTATGGAGGGGGAGTTGAAGGCGCGGCGGCAACGGCTTCACTTACACGACCGCCACCAACGTGTCTTTCTCTTTTCCCTTTTTCTAATAGCAGTCCTCTCCAACTGTACTATTACAGCGTGTAGCTCCCCTTCAGAATCCATGCTCTCTGAGTCCTCAAAATCTCTAAAATCTCTAAGATCGGGATAGAGAGGGACCTTCTTTTTGCTTCCCTTTTCACTGTCTGCCTGCTCAGATCTTTCGTCTTTTTTGTTTCCCTTTTCACTGTCTGCCTGCTCAGATCTTTCCCCTTGCAGCAGTTCCAAGGCTGATTCTCCCTCCTTGATTGCTTTACAGCATCTCTGATCTTCTAAACAACTCCTCACCATCTTCCAAACCGGTCTTACTCCATGCTTCAGAGTACCTTGCTCCCAAGCAAAATCCAAGTCCCTGCCTAATTTGTCCCAGCAGGATACTGTAAGATTCCCAGACACCGCAAACCACGGAGCCACAGAGTTGCATTCATTCAAAAATCTCTCTAGGGTTGACTTCCTAAGTTTCAAATTCCTAGCTAAAAGTAGCTCCTGAAGAGCCAGAAAAATTGGATGTGACTGAGATGATCCCATGATTAAAAATTTACTTTCGGTTCGCAGTTTCCTGCGAAACTTTACCTTTTGTTCGCTATTTCTGTGAAACTTTACCTTTTGTTCGCTATTTCTGCAAAACTTTATTGTCCCAATTTATCCCGGGAACTTACCAGTGCACTGCCCCTGACTGCAGGAGTTCTGAGTCTTTTCTGGTTCCCCGTACGGGCCACCACTTGTCGCATCGACCTCGACCAGCAAGAACGACGCAACTCGCAAAAGCTCTTCTCAAGCAGTTTATTCAGGTCCCTTGAAAACAGTCTTCCGAACGATCTGGGCAGACCCAACCCACAGGCTAAATACTATATGAACAGCCAATCAAGTAAAGCCACGTGGTGCTGTCTTAGAGGCCCACGTATGCGGAATCAAGCCAGATCAGCGGTCTTAGCCAAATATGGACTTGTTTACCACCGAGAGCACTCACCATCGGGCTGGTGGAAGGCAGAAACCGGCGCCATCTTTAGGGCGTGGCACGTCGCAGCTCTCTACATGTCATTGTACCTCTAGGTCATAGTATGAACCCACAGGGTCGAGCACATGTAGAAGGGTATCCGGATGTCCCAATCCTCTCAACTCTTCTTGTCCCCCTGTCTGTCTAACACACAGGGTCATTTATCTTGGGAACAGCATTCATAAGTGTTCACATATTGAAATATACATATTTACATCAATTGAGATTAATTGTGGTTTAGATATGAAGTGTGTAAGGGGATATATATATATATATATGTATATATATATATATATACATATATATATATACATATATATATATATATATGATTTAGTAAATATCCAGGGGTTTCTGATACAGTCTCTTAATCTGGGGCATGAAGATCAACTTGGCTGTGGGCATTTAGCTTATCAGCTTATGGACTAAAAATAAGGATGAAGTCAGGTGAAATGAGGGGAGTCTCTATGGACTAAATAAGGAGGAAGCCAGGTGAAACAAGGAGAGACTCTATGAACTAAAAACAAGGTTTATGGCCTGGCATTGTTTTCAGCTGCTAAGTGGGCAGAGCCCAGATTAAGTTGAAGACAGGTAGAACAAGGAGAGATCCTATTTAAGGACAAGAGGGTGGAGCCTGGGGTAGGGTGGGGGGGTCTTATGCTAGAGAGCTCTGATGCTAGAGAGTCCTCACGAAAGGACAATGATTACTTTGTAATGTCTGATGGAGAAAGTGCTAGTGGACTGATGGCCAGATCTCCCTGAGGCAGAAAGAAGCTGGTGAGCAGAGAAAACCTCAGCAAGACAGCAGAAGGCCAAGGACTAAACCCTGTGGCTCAGCTTTTGCCTAGAGGGGTTTGACCTGTCCAAACAGTGGCCTGAATGGAACTATTGCCAGCTTTAAAGACTGAGGCAGAGTGGCAGAGTTGCTGATACAAAGGAAATAAGTTGGCTTACAGAAAGCTGAGGTCTCCCAGACAGAAGAAAACCTCAAGCCTTATTTAAGGTCAAGCTGCCATAGCCAATTTACCCTAATGGATCTACCTCTGAGTTATTCCAGAAGAAAGACTAAGTGCATTAAAGAGACTGTGTTCCTGATGACTGAGGACCTTCCCCAGAGACTATATCCTTCTAAAAGTTTATGAAAATAGTTTTAATAGTTAGTAGTTGAGTGAATGCTTATAAATGAATGTAGTGACCAATAAATACATATTGAATAATTGAAAAGGTTCAGTTTCAGAAGTGTCTCCTCTAAGGTTCATAGCTGGGTAATATAGATGGTTTATTTTCTTCTCTAGTAGTGTGAATAGCACCTTCTACCACTATGAAAGGTAGCCAGTAATGATAAAATGTTGAGGTCAGTATTAGCCTGATTTCTCCATATTTTACGGCTCGAGTATGTGGTATCTTCAGCAACAAGATCCATCAAATTCTAGAGGAAACCAAGAACTTTGGCAGTAGCCTTTAACATTTGGGGTCTGTGGGACCTCACTGGCCAACAACCTCAAAAGACAACAAATTCTTGGCATTGAGATTTTTATTTGTTAGCCTTTGCTTCCTAGTAAGGACATTGTTGCCCATCTATTTTGGTACCTCCATATTAGCTGTCTATACCTTTCTATCTCTATCTACAAATTGTACACACACACACACACACACACACACACACACACACACACACACACA
>CAJQZJ010031933.1:11219950-11245521 GCA_907164525.1 Lophiomys imhausi
ACACACACACACACACACACACACACACACACACACACACACACACACACACAATGTTTTAAGGAAGCTTCTACAGGAGTATATTTCTGTACAACTTTCTTAAAAGGTTTTTAGTGTTATTTTTCTCTTTTCACGCTCCCTCCTCAACCCTACCCTCAACCCACCCTACCCCACCCCAATTTAACCCTTCCTAATCTGTTGTTCCCTTTTAACTCTTTATACGATGCAGTCTATCTCCCCTCCCATAAAAGCCCTCCTCATAGCTCCTCAGTAATTCCCTGACCTCTAAGGGTGTTCCAATGGAAACACACATATCTGAAGATTCAAAGCCAACATCCACAAATGAGAGAGACATGCAGCATCTGCCTTTCTGGCTTGTTATCTCACTCTGCTCCATCCATTTGTCTTCGATTTTTTTTTATAATTTCAATTTTCTTAATACCTTAGTAGTACTCCATTATGGAAATGCACCACATTTTCAGTATTCAGTTTCCTGGATATTAAAAATGGAGCAGCGATGAATACGGATGAGCAAGTGTCGTCAAAGTAGGGTGTAGAGAGTCCTTTGGGTCCAGGTGTGAGAGCAGTGCAGCTGGGTCATGTGGCAGATCTACCTTTAGCTTTTTGAAGAACCTCGACACTAATTTCCATAGTAGCTCCACCAGTTTGCACTACCGCCAGCAGCCAGTAAGTGTCCCCTCTTCTCACATCCTTACCAGCAGTTATTGTCATTTGTTTCTTTGATCTTAGTTATTCTGACTGGAGTGAGATGAAATCTCAGAGTAGCTTTGGTGTGTATTTCCCTGGTGGCTATGGATTTTGAACATAAAAACAAACAAACAAACAGTTTCTCAGACATTTTATTTTATTTTTTTGAGAACTATATTTAATTACATGCTCCCTTTTATAACAAGATTACCTGCTTGCTTGTTATTTAGTCATTTGAATTCTGTATGTATTCTAGACACTAACTCTCTTTCTGATATGAAACTGATAAATACATTTTCCCACTTCACTAGAGTGATGGTGCCCTTTGCTGTACAGAAGCTTTTTAGTTTCATGAAATCCCATTTATTAATTATTGATATTAGTGTCTGTATTATCAGGGTCATGTTTAGAAAGTCCTTTTTGGGGGGCCAAGATGGCGGCAACCTGCACTGACGCATTTTGAACGCGGGGGAAAAAAGAGCCATAAAAAACACAGAGTTATTGGGCACTGTGCAAAAACCGGAAGGGCTAGACTCCCCTGGGAACACTCACAGCTCCCAAGGGACTGTTAAAAGTCCCAGGGTAAGGCTCTTCCCCTATCTCTCGCAGACATGGAAGCCACTGAACCCGGGATTCGGGAACTCCCATTTGGAGAGGCGCCTGGTAAGATCGACCCCAACTCACAGCAGGCAGAATCAGAGGCCACTTGGCGATAGATCACTAGCCAATTGGACTCCCCACACCTCAGGTAGAACTTATACCCACTTAAAAAACTTTGAGAGATAGTGGAAGGCTTAGCAAGGAACAAACAGGGGGCTCAGCGGGTGGTCCGCAGCCGCTCGTGAAGCAGAGAGTGGGAGGTTCTGAGAGAGCAAGGGAAGCTGGGAACACAAAGGCGGGCGGGAGGGGCCGAATCCTACGCACTTACGGCAGCGCAGCTAGGGAGGGAGCCCGGCTGGCAGGGCCAAATCCCCGCGAACCCACGGCAGGTCAACTGGGGAGAGAGCCAGGCGTGGGCGGGGCCAGGGATCCGCGCACCCATGGCTGAGCTGCTGGGGCGAGAGGAGCGCTCAGGCGGCCGGAGGATCCGGGGTTTGGTGCACCCATGGCCGAGCAGCCAGGGAGGGGGACCCGCGGCTGCGCAGACAGGGAGGGAATCAGGCACAGAGGCCAGGCCTGTGGCGAGAAGCCTAGTGAGAAACCAGAAATCGGGACCATAGCTGTATTCTGGAAAATCCAGACATATTAGGTGTGGAGCCAGACCCTGTCAGCCTCCGTGATGACAAACAAAGCCCACAGAATCTGTGCCTGGGCAAACAGGTCCATACCATCAGAACCATTACAGGCTGATAACTCAGAGTGCAACATAGAGAAGTCTGAATTGGGAGCAGTGAGACAATCCCGGTCCATTACTCACAACCTGGGAATAGGCTGCACCAGCTCACAGTGCCTCAGGCGATTAAAACCACAGTGACCCTGAAATCCCCCTGTAAGCAACGACAGATAGCCAAGGAACTCGTCCCCTGCACCAAATCATCCACTGTGGTTCAAAGCACAGAAAACAGACAGTTAAACGCATCCAATGGCCAAAGGTCAAAAAAAAAAATAGAAATCAAGGAAATATGACTCCAACAAAGCAGAATTATCCTAGTTCATCCAATTCGGATGACCTCACACCAACAGAAACACATGAAAACGTTGACAATTCTGCATTATGAAAAGTGATAGAGTCCCTGCAAGAAGAACTTAAATCTATGAAGGAATTCAAAGAAGCCACAATTCTACAAGTCAAAACAAGGAACAACACCATTAAAGAGCTCCAAGCCAAGGTGACAGAGCTTGAACAGGAAAAGGACAAAGCAATGAAAGATTTTCATACAAAAACAAGCAAGCTGGAGAAGGAAATGTACAAAACGAACAAAACCATACAAGACATGAAAATAGAAATAGAAACAATAAAGAAAACACAGTCAGAGTTAAAAGAGGAAGTGGAGAACCAAGGGAAGAGAACAGGAACTACGGATGTGAGTATCAACAATAGGATGCAAGAGATGGAAGACAGGATCTCAGGCATGGAAGACTCGATGGAAGAAATCAGTACAACATCCAAAGAAAATGAGAAGGCTAAAAAATCTCTCGCCCACAACATCCAAGAAATCAAGGACTCAATGAAAAGATGGAACCTAAGAATTATAGGTATAGAGGAAAGAGAGGACTCCCGACTCCAAGGTCCAGGAAATATCTTCAACAAAATCATAGAGGAAAACATCCCAAACCTGAAAAAAGAGATGCCAATAAAAATCCAAGAGGCTTACAGAACACCAAACAGATTAGATCAGAAAAGAAACTCCTCTCGCCACATAATAATTGAAACACCAAATGTACAGAACAAAGAAAGAATATTAAAAGCTGTAAGAGAAAAAGGTCAAGTCACATACAATGGCAGACCCATCAGAATTACACCTGACTTCTCCTCAGAAATGTTAAAAGCTAGAAGGGCCTGGTCAGATATACTACAAATCCTGAGAGATCATAGGTGCCCAGCCAGACTACTTTACCCTGCAAAAGTCTCTATCAACATAGATGGAGAAAACAAGATATTCCATGACAAAATCAAATTTAAACAATATCTACCCACAAACCCAGCCCTACAGAAAATCCTAGAAGGAAAATCCCAACCCAGAGAAGAAAACTCCACCCAAGAAAACAAAGGGAATAGAAAACCCCTCAGCAACTAAACCAAAAGAGGCACAGGACCACCACCTATACCAAACTAATGGGAAATAACAACCCCAGGTCACTAATATCCATCAACATCAATGGACTCAACTCCCCAATAAAAAGACATAGGTTTACAGAGTGGATCCGCAAGCAAGACCCTTCCTTATGCTGTATACAAGAGACACATCTAACTACAAAAGATAGACACTGCCTCAGAGTAAAGGGCTGGGAAAAGGTTTTCCAAGCAAATGGACCCAGGAAGCAAGCTGGAGTAGCCATCCTAATATCAAACAAAACAGACATCCAACTGAAGTTAATGAAGAAAGACAAAGAAGGGCACTATATACTCATTAAAGGGAATATTCATCAAGAGGAAATCTCAATACTGAACATCTATGCCCCAAATAAAAAGGCACCTACTTTTGTAAAAGAAACACTTCTAAAACTTAAAGCGCACGTTGATCACAACACATTAGTAGTGGGAGACTTCAACACCCCACTCACAACAATGGACAGATCATCAAGACAGAAGACAAACAGAAATATTGAGTCTAACAGAGATCATGAAACAAATGGACCTAACAGATGTCTACAGAACGTTTCACTCAAACACAAAGGAATACACCTTTTTCTCAGCACCCCACGGAACCTTCTCCAAAATCAACCACATAGTTGGTCACAAGGATAGTCTCAATAGATACAAGAAAATTGAAATAACACCTTGTATCTTATCAGACCACCACGGAATAAAGCTGGTCTTCAACAGCAAAAGAATCAACAGAAAGCCTACACACACATGGAAATTGAACAGCTCCTTACGGGATGACCACTGGGTCAGGGAAGAAATAAAGAAGGAAATCAAAGACTTCTTAAAATCCAATGACAATGAAGACACAACATACCCAAACCTATGGGATACATTGAAAGCTGTGCTACGAGGAAAGTTCATAGCACTAAGTGCTTTCAAAAAGAAAATTGTAACAGCTCATATTAGTGAACTAACAGCTAAGCTGGGTGAATTGGAAAAAAAAGAAACAAACACTCCCAAGAAGAGCAGAAGGCAGGAAATCATCAAACTTAGGGCTGAAATCAACAACTTAGAATCAAAAAGAACTATACAAAGAATCAATGAAAACAAGAGTTGGTTCTTTGAGAAAATCAACAAAATAGACAGACCCCTAGCCAAATTAACTAAAAGGCAAAGGGAAAGAACCCAAATCAACAAAATCAGAAATGAAAAGGGAGAAATAAGAACAGACATTGAGGACATCCAGAAAATATTAGGGCATTACTTTAAAAATCTATACTCCACTAAATTTGAAAACCTAAGCGAAATGGACAATTTCCTCGATAAATTCCACCTACCTAAACTAAATCAAAATCAGATTAACAGCTTAAACAGCCCAATAACACCCAAGGAAATAGAAACAGTCATTAATAATCTCCCAACCAAAAAAAGCCCATGGCCAGATGGCTCTAGCATGGAATTCTACCGGACCTTCAAAGAGGAACTAACACCATTACTTTTCAAATTCTTCCACCACATAGAAACAGAAAGAACACTGCCAAACTCATTCTATGAGGCCACTGTCATCTGATTCCTAAACCACACAAAGACCCAACAAAGAAAGAGAACTTCAGACCAATCTCCCTCATGAACACAGATGCAAAAATACTTAATAAAATACTAGCAAACCGAATTCAAGAACACATCAAAAGTATCATACACCATGATCAAGTAGGCTTCATCCCTGGAATGCAGGGATGGTTCAATATATGAAAGTCTATCAATGTAATTCACCACATAAACAAGATGAAAGAAAAAAACCACATGATAATCTCGCTAGATGCAGAAAAAGCATTTGACAAAATCCAACACCCCTTCATGCTAAAAGTTCTGGAGAGAACGGGCATACAAGGACCATACCTAGAAATAATAAAGGCAATATACAGCAAGCCAGTAGCCAACATCAAATTAAATGGAGAGAAGCTTGAAGCATTTCCTCTAAACTCAGGGACAAGACAAGGATGTCCACTTTCACCATATCTCTTCAATATAGTACTTGAAGTCCTTGCTAGAGCAATAAGACAACTAAAGGAGATCAAAGGGATAAAAATTGGAAATGAAGAAGTCAAATTATCCCTATTTGCAGATGATATGTTAGTATACATAAGTGACCCCAAAAACTCCACCAAAGAACTCCTACAGCTGATAAACAACTTCAGCAAGGTGGCTGGATAGAAAATTAACTCAAAAAAATCAGAAGCCCTTCTTTATACAACAAACAAATATTCCGAGAAAGAAATAAGGGAAACAACCCCCTTCACAATAGCCACAAACAACATAAAATACCTGGGGGTAACTCTAACCAAGCATGTAAAGGACCTATATAACAAGAACTTCAAGCCCCTGAAGAAAGAAATGGAAGAGGCCTTTAGAAGATGGAAAGATCTCCCATGCTCATGGATAGGTAAAATCAACATAATAAAAATGGCTATCCTACCAAAAGCAATATATAGATTTAATGCAATTCCTATCAAAATACCAACACAATTCTTTATAGACCTGGAAAAAGCTAGTCTCAACTTCATATGGAACAACAAAAAGCCCAGAATAGCTAAATCAACCCTGTACAATGAAAAAACATCTGGAGGTATCACCATCCCAGATTTCAAGCTGTACTACAGAGCAACAGTAATAAAAACAGCATGGTACTGGTATAGAAACAGAACAGTGGATCAATGGAATCGAATTGAAGACCCAAATATGGACCCACACACCTATGGCCAACTAATCTTTGACAAAGAAGCCAAAACCACACAATGGAAGAAGGACAGCATCTTCAACAAATGGTGCTGGTCCAACTGGATAACCACTTGCTAAAGAATGAAATTAGACCCATACCTATCACCTTGTACCAAACTTAAATCCAAGTGGATCAAAGACCTTAACATAAAGCCGGCCACACTAAATATACTAGTAGAAAAAATAGGAGAAACCCTCGAACTCATTGGCACAGGTGACAACTTCCTGAACAGAACACCAACAGCTCAGGACCTGAGATCAACAATCAATAAATGGGACCTCATGAAATGGAAAAGCTTCTGTAAGGCAAAGGACACTGTCATTCGAACAAAACGGCAACCAACAGACTGGGAGAAAATCTTCACCAACCCCACATCTGATAGAGGGCTATTATCTAAAATCTACAAAGAACTCAAGAAACTAAATGCCAAGAAACCAAATAATCCAATCAAAAAATGGGAGACGGAGCTAAATAGAGAATTCACAAAGGAGGAATCCCTAAGGGCTGAGAGACACCTGAAGAAATGTTCAACATCCTTAATCATCAGAGAAATGCAACTCAAGACGACCCTGAGATTCCACCTAACACCTGTTAGAATGGCTAAGATAAAGAGCTCAAATGATAGCGCATGCTGGCGAGGGTGTGGAGAAAGGGGAACCCTACTCCATTGCTGGTGGGAGTGCAGGCTTGTGCAATCACTATGGAGGTCTGTCTGGCGATATCTTAGAAATCTAGGAATAACCTTGCCTCAGGACCCAGCCATACCACTTCTGGGTATACACCCAAAGGACCTCTCGCGGAGACATAGGGAAGTCTCCTCATCTATGTTCATAGCAGCCTTATTTGTAATAGCTAGAAACTGGAAACAACCCAAATGTCCCTCAACTGAAGAATGGATTAAAAAATTGTGGTACATCTATACAATGGAATATTACTCAGGTATAAGAAACAATGAAATCATGCAATTTGCAACCAAATGGATGGATCTAAAGAAGCTCATCCTCCAAGCCGGGCGTGGTGGCGCACGCCTTTAATCCCAGCACTTGGGAGGCAGAGGCAGGCGGTTCACTGTGAGTTCGAGGCCAGCCTGGTCTACAAAGTGAGTCCAGGAGAGCCAGGGCTGTTACACAGAGAAACCCTGTCTCGAAAAACCAAAAAAAAAAAAAAAAAAAGAAGCTCATCCTGAGTGAGCTAACCCAGTCTCAGAAGGATGCACATGGCATCTATTCACTTATAGTAGGATTTTAGCTATATCATACAGGATATCTGTACTACAACCAACACACCAAAAGGAACATGGACATAAATTTTTTTTATCTTTTTTTGTTGATATTCTTTGTTTTTGTGGGTTTGTGTGTTTGTTGGTCTTTTTTTTAGTATTCCCCCAGTAGCAAGGAGACACCTTTCACTGGCAGTACTGCCTCGTAGGCTCCCGGTGAATGAAGAGGCTCTTGGCCCTCATATGACTCCTGATCTGTGGTGAGAGACTGTTAGGCAGGGACACTCCACCCCAGAGGAACAAGACGGAAGGGTCAGGGGGTAGAGCATGGGAGGGTGGGGCTGGGAAGCGGGAAAAGAGGACAATATGATAAGGATGTAACCTGAAGCAACAAACAAATAAATTTATTAACTAAAAGAAAAAAATAAAGGGGGCAGGTGGCAGGGCTGAAACACTGTGAATGGAATAGAGGATACAGCCGTTCGGCCTGGTTTTGCAGACCTCCAGGTGTCGAGAAGACGTGGAGCTAAGGTAAAATACAAGAGAATTGTGGTGTTGGCCCATGCCTTTGACTTCAGTGGAGACGGGGGAGCACCGTAGAGTTGGTGGTCTTATGTATTTGGGAGTCATACGGAGCGGGGTGGTGAGGGTGCATACTCTTGGTCCCACCATTCAAGAAGAGTACACCCTTGGTCCCAGCTCCCAGCACACTGGAGACAGAAACAGGCAGATCCCAGAGCTCAGGGTCAGCCTGATGCAGGGAAAACTCTAAATAGAGAAAGACTTCGATCCAGGAGTGGTGGAACACATCTTTGATCCCTTCAGATGGGAAACACAGGTCTCTGATCCCAATAATTAGAGTTCAGAGACACACACATGGGATTTGGAGGGACCTAGGTTTGGAGGCTACTTACAAAAGGCCTTCTCGATGCAGGCAGATTGTCCTTTGGGATCTCAAAATATATACACTAGAGCTGGTTTAGCTCCAAGGTGACAGAATGATTTCTTCTTTAACCCGGATTGAAAGATAACGCTTTGTATGTTGTCAGAAGGCCAATTTTGCTTCAGGAGAAGTACTACCTATCTCCCCCCCCAAAAAAAAAGAGGGCAATTGTCCCAGGGTTGGGATTGGGGCAGGGCTCTGTTCTTATCTTTCCAGGAGAATCGAAGTGTCCATTAGGGGAGCCCGGGGACGGCTGGACAGCGGAAACCTCAGCAGAGAGCAGAATCAGGCACCAAGGAGGACGAGTGACCAAGTTGATTCTGCCTGGCAGACTTCCTCAATAGCTGTCTCCATCGGGGGCCTGCAACCACCACGGCAATACAACGTCGCTGGGACCGTTCAGCTCTACACAATGCCCTGGCAGGAACCTCAGTGAAGCCTGCAAGATCAGCTTCTGCCTACAAACCTCTTAGGTCATCTAAACAGCTGAGAACAGAAGGACTGAACATAAAAGGAGTGTACTAACATTTTTAACCATTTTTTCCATTTGGGTTCGGGCCCCAAACAGGTCTACTACAACCCAAATCAGCAGGAAGTCACTTTAAGAGAGCGACGTCCCATGCCCAGAGGTTGGGGAAGTTGTTTCTCCGCCCTTCTTTTTGGTTATTTGAAGGATAACTGAAAACTCCAATATTTAAGGGAAGAGATTACAAGCTGATAAATGGTCCTGTATAATGGGTTTTGGAGGTTAGCCCCAGGGACTTCCTACTTTTCCTTTTCTGTATCCTTCTTCCTCTCCTATGTAGGAGTGCATAGGCTTGAGAAAAACGAGATATAGACATAGCACAGGAAGGTCCAAGAAGAAGGGGCAGATTATTGAATATGCCCTTATACCTTTGTATATTGATACAAAATTAGTAGTTTATTAGGCTAAAGTGGTATTGACTATTGTTTATTGTGCAAAAATAAGATTGTATTGGATTACATCGGTATTGATCTTTGTATATTGATACAAAATTAAGATTACAGTTGGCCACAATGGTATTTACCCTTGTATATGGACGTAATATTAAGGTTGTATTGGGCTACATAGGCATTGATCTTTGTATATTGATACATAATTAAGAGTATATTTAACCACAATTGAATAGATCTTTGTATATTGATACAAATTTAAAGGTAATGCTTCCTAATGATATCATACCTAGATATACTTAAAAATAAAATGTGAAGCTCTGGCCTCTTGATACCAACCGTCTAAAACGGTCTAGGATAGTTAAGTAAAACAAACTCCTAGTCATGCAAACATGTCACTTTGTTAGCTACTATGACAGTCTATCACAGATATTCTCTAAACTACCCAGTAATCAAGTTGCTAAGAGACAAGCAACATTTGCTTATCTAAATACAAGAGATGGATAGGGCATCTTCAAACACCCCAAGAGATCTGCAGAATATGGCATTCAAAGATGTTATCTTAAATTAAGATTTTCTTTTCTTCTTTTTTTGATATCGAGACATATCAACACCTGACAGCACCCCCTATTCTACTCCAAGTAGAAGATAAGCATCAAAGAACCTCCACTGTAAGATGGTTGAATTAGTGGCAAGCCTATCTCTTGGCATGAAAAAACCTCTTGCACCAACTGCAGACAGACTGCTGTCCAAAAAGGACAAAACTTGGTAGCAGGGAAGTCGACAGCCTAACTCTGCCAAGACAGGGTAGGTAAGTCCTTCATAATCCCGGCTCTACAACAAATGTCTGTTAGAGAAACAGGACCCAAAGGCTGAAGACTGATGCAGGAATGTGTGGAGAGAAAATGGGAACTGTCCAGGCAGTCATTGGTATGTCATTTCTTAGTTTTGGAAGCTGCAGGCCCTGCACTTCCTATATAAGCAGATATATTTATCCCTCTCAGGTCTCTGAGGTGGTTGAAGAATAGACAGCTAGAGTCTCATAGTTAAATTTTGAGTTGTTTAGGAATCAAGAGGGTGTTATAGATCTAAGAAGACACTCTTAAAAGTGTGTTGTAAGTTAATATGAATGTTGAGTCAGATATAGACCTTTAAACTCATGGAGATGGTTAGATAGTAGAATGTTAAAGTCAGGGGCCAAATATGTATAAACTGGACATTGGGAAGGTATACTGTGCCATTTAACTCTCATAAATGTGGCATATTTATATCTGTTGTTTTGTATAATACTTACTGTTATAAGAGAAGGAACCATCTGTTGGACTGAAAGGGGAAACTTCTGGGTAGAAGAGGGTGGAAGGATGGGATAGGAAGGGGGAATAGGGAGGGGTTTGTGACTGAGATGTAACTTGAAGAAAAAAAAATAAAGTATTTATAAAAAAAAAAAAGGAAGTCCTTTTCTGTGCCAGTGAGTTCAAATATCTTTTATATTTTCTACTCTATCAGAGTCAAGGTATCAGGTCTTATGTTGACATCTTGGATCCATCTGGAGTTGAGTTTTGTGCAGACTGAGATATGAGAATTTTCTATGAAGAATGATTTGACCAGAACTATTTGTAGAAAATGCTATCTTTTCTCTAATGTGTATTTCTGACCTCTTTGTCAAAAATCAAGTGGCTTTTAGAGTATGAATATGTGGGTCCTCAATCCTATTCCAGTGATCAATGTGTGTGTGTGTTCATGCCAGTACCATGCTGTTTTTATTATACTACCATAATATATATATTTAATGCTACTATACTACTATAGCTCTGTAGTATAATTTGAAATCTGGGACAATGATCTCAAAATAAATGTTTGTAAGTTTTTTTTTATTGTTCAGGATTCTTTGTAACTATCCTGAGTCCTTTGTATCATTTAACTTTTTAAAATCAATTTTATGAAGAACTATGTTGTAATTTTGATGGATTTGTATTGAATCTACAGGATGCTTTTGTTAGAGTAGACATTTAAAAAAATTTTAAAGCATTTTCTACCTAATAGTATTAGCCAATGACATTTTAGGTCTTTTATTTTTCTAACCTCATATTTATACTTTTTTCTTTTAAGATAAAACAGTCTCTGTTATTCTCCCACGTTTACTGATGCTGTTTCTCATGCTCTTACTTACATCCCATATCTTCTGTGGTAAGCAGAAAAAACACTTCTAATCTTAGTTATTTTTCTATTGCTATGATAAGACACTATGAGAGAGAGAGAGAGAGAGAGAGAGAGAGAGAGAGAGAGAGAGAGAACATTAACTGGGAAATAATGTGGGACTTTGAAATTTCAAATCCTGTCCCTAGTGACACACCTCCTCTAACAAGGCCACACCTTATGATCCTCCCCAAAAAGTTCCACCAACTGGGAACCAATTATTTAAATATATGAGCCTATAGGAGCCCTTGTCATTCAACTCATCATGTTTCCCATTTTCAGTATGTCCACATACTATTTCTGGGGCTTATGGCTATGTTAGGGTACATGGCAAATGGAGAATTAAAATTTTAACTCAGAAGACTTTAAAATAGGGAGGTTGTCTTAGATTACCTAGGTGTGCTTAATTTAAAAATGGTGATCCACAATGAGAAAAAAGAGCAGAAGAGCTGAGAGAGAAATTGTGAAAATGATTAAAGAACTGCAGTTGAAACTAAGAAATGCAGGTTTCCTCTGGAAGGTAGAAAAGATAGACAGTCTCTTACATAGCCTAATGAGCCCTGTTGATAGAATATAGTGAGGCTTGTGTCAAACTTCTGACTTTCACAACGATTAGACAATTTAGTATTAAAAATTTTGAAATTACACATACTTATTGTACTTGTGGGGTGTGGGTGCTGTGGTGTGTGTAGAACTCAGAGGACAACTTGCAGGAGTTGGTTTTCTCCTTCTGCCACATGAGTCCCAGGGATTGAATTCAGGTTGTCATGCTTGAAAGCAAAGAGTTTTTACCCACTGAGGCTTTCCAGCCCATTTTATATTATTTCAAGCCACCAAGTCTGTGGCAATTTGTTACAGCAGATAACAAGGAACTAATACGCTTCCCTTTGGGGGAATTATGTCCTTTTTAGAAACATCATTTAGGTATTTGTCTGGGAGGGAAGCTCATGTGTTGTCTATCAGGAATATATTTATTGTACTTCTTGAAAGATAATTTTGCTATTATTGTTCTACTGGTCACTTTTATTTTTTTCTTGAAGTATTTTGAAGATGACCTTCAACTCTCTCCTGGTTTCCATTACTGTGGGGAAGTCCTCTGTGAGCAACCTGTATATCAAACAATCTCTTTAACTTTGGTGTTTTACAGATTCAGTCTAAGGTATCTATGAGTAAATTTGTTCTTGCTTATTCTTCTCCGTATAAGTTTTGTGCAATTCTAGGATCTTTGAATTGATTCTGTATTCTGTGAATTTTTAAATTCTTTAATGCAGCATGTTTTTAAAAAATTTGGTACTACTGCTTAAGCCATTCTATTTAAGTTTCAATTTCAGCAATTATATTATTTATAAGCATCTAATTCTTTTCTTTCTTGATCTCATTTAATTTTTTACTTTAAACATTTTGAACATAGTTACTTTAATTTTGAATCTGATAAATATGGAGATTGTGAGAGCTGACCTCCAGATGAATCAGGCAGGATAGAAGACAGGAAAAATTATGATCACATGGAAATTGAAAAAAAAAAAGCCCATCACTACAGAGCCTGGTTCAAACTTCTCAATAGTTGAATTCCATGACAAGGGACTAGAGAAATGGCTCACTGGTTAAGGGCACTTATTACTCTTCCAGAGCACCCAAGTTCAGTTCCCAGCAGCAACATTGGGTGTTCACAACAACATATAACTCCAGCTCCTAGGGATCTGTTGGACCCCAAAGGCATCTGCTCTCACATGTGCACAACTACCCCACACATGTACTCATTAAAAATGAACTTTAAAGAAAGAGTTCCAGCACAGTTAACAACTGCTTCAGGCCTTTCTCTTTTCTCAGCTGAAAACTTGCAGCTTTCTGGGATTCTCACCAGAAAGTCCATTTGTAGGGAATGGGCATGTATTAACCTCCCTGTATAACCCTGGTGGCTCCTGGTTTTGTTTTATGGGATTAAAGATCTAATCCAAGGCACTTCTCCAAAAGAGACAAGAAAAGTAAGTCTCTTAGGAACCCTTTGAGATATACATTGAAATCTCCCAAATTGTTATTTTTACTGCGAGGACCCTTGTGACTGCAGCTCTCACCCACAAGATGTGTCTTACTCATTCGCTGAGTAGCTCTCTCTGAACTCCCATGTTAAAATTCTATGTTTAAAATGTCTTCTAGTAAACCCTGAGTATTCTTGTGAAGCCGCCCCCATGATTTTAGACATGCTTTTCTTCTTTTCCTGAGGGCCTTTCTTCCAGTTTCTAGTAAGATTTCAACTCTGTTTCATATTGGTTCATTGTGAACCCACCAAAACAGAAAAAAGGAAAAAGAGAAAAAGAGCAAATGAAGTGTCACATTAAATTATTATTAACAGCAACTTCTAATATAATAATATATTTTATTAAGACAAATAAATAAAAAGTTGTTTAAGCAAACATTTTGGTTAAGAGTTAATACAGAAAACATAAATTTATTTTTATTTTTATTTTTTTTGAAGTTTCCTTAACATTCTTAACCTGAGAACTTTTGTAGAAATATTTCAGGAACACAAAACCTTGTATTTCTGTCTCATTTTGAAGGTAAGACTCCATATTTCAAAAGTATGTGTAATCTAAAAAGTGTTTAAAAGCCAATACTTTGTAGGTGCATCATGAAAATAACTGAAATGTAAGTAGTTGGCACTTACTCTTGTATCTTTCTACATTATTCCTCACTGATATTGCTTCCAACCCACTCCCCATTTTATGTGGATTTGAAGAAAGAACGATGGAATATATTTTACATATAATTTTGAAATAACAAATTGGAAAAAAAGACCCTGAGATTTTTAGTAAGTGAACAAAAGAAAGTGTGCAAAAGGTAGAATTCAGATTAAAATATAAATATGGAAATGCTGAACTTCACCATAAACAAGAGAATAATAGTTGAAACATTCATATCTAATGAATTAGCAAAAATTAAGAAAGCATTTTTCCCAGTGTTGTTGAGATTGCAGTAAAATATTTGCAACAATAGGCTATCGTTTTTCTAACTTCTTCATTTGGGATTTATGATATGTATCAACACTTAAAAGCATTGTTCAATTTTTCTTGAACTGTACAGCTCATTTTAATAATAAAAGACTGGCTAAAATAACAATGCACTTTAAACATTTCAAAGGAAAGGAGAATGGATACGTTCATACCATTTTCAGGAATGTTTCCCCAGAAAATAATCCAAAAGGTAAAACATGAATGATTGGTTCACCACACAGGAAAATAGTAAAACATTAGAAGGAAACTTAATGTATGAAATAAAGATGGCTAATTAACAAGCTACATTTGTAGAAAAGTATGCAGCTATTTGAAATGTTCAAGTCTGAAAGCTGAGGGTTAAGTATAAAACAGCTGATCACTTCACCTGACAGAGGTTTTAAAAAGGGAAGATTTTTGAGGTGCACAGTTCTGGGAGGCTATAAAAGCAGCATTCAAATTTTTCCTTATTTAAAAATGTCCTGAGCACAAGGTTATGCCTCATGAAAGGATGGCCATATTGTTTGGATGAAACACTGTGAGGTCTTGGCTTCATGCATACAGTTTACGTTTCCGAGGAGACACTCATCACTAGCCAAGGGGCCCTGGCACAAAGTTAATGAGCAGTACAGTCACTGAGCAAGATGATACATGAACCCAAATGCCTGCGTCAGGAATGTCTGGGAGCAACTATGTATCTTTTGGTGTGGCTGGAAATGTAAAGGTTTCCTTTTCACGGAATCTGCAGTCATCATTCTTGTCAACAGTAGCTCCTGATGTCATAGCTCTTGACTCATTGTCGTCTTCTGACTACCTAGGCTTCCCAAATATATCCACCATATCCTACTTTTATGCATATCCTTCTACCAGAAATATCCTGCTAGTCAGACACTCACACACCTCAGCTCTAAGACCATCTTCTCAGAGAAGCCTTCCTTACACATTTTCCTTATTGAACTCAGAGCCTCCTGCCAGGGTTCCCATGCCCCCCCCTTTTTTTTTAGATTTCACCGTATCTTCCTTTTAACCTATCTTATTTCTATGACTGTCTCATCTTGAAAAAAAAAAAAAAAGAAATTCTAGTTGATTGGGATTGCCTTGTATAGATTTTGGAGTTAAGTGAACTTTGCTTCAAATTTTAGCTGTTTTACTTACTATGTGACCTTGAACATGCCACTGAACCTCTCTAGACTTCACCAGTACAATGGAAGTCAAGAAGAACATGCTTCAAAAGGCTACTGGCCAATATTAAAGAACCCAGCAGAGTTGTGAAGCAACTGGACTACAGTAAGATCAAAGTCTTCCGACTATCAATCAGTTCAGTGTCACACCAGAGAACATGTAGAAAATCCAAAGGACCTCAGTCCCATAAGCCAGCTAAAATTCAACTCTTAAGTCTAGAAACTAGCCACTGCTTTTCCTGTCTCCTTGAGACCCCAGACATTAGAGCAATCCTTTGACATACAGCTTGCCCCAACAGTGAGGAAATCCAGGAATAGACACTGTGGGAGTGAAGGAGTCAGATCCCCTATCAGCCCAGTCCGTCACTCCCTTCTCTGGCCCCACAATGAGTCATTGGCACCATCATCTGAAACACTGATTGGTCTTGAAGCTGGTGACATAAGAACATGAAGAAACTTTCCTTCTGAGAAACATCTCCTCCAGTTAAAGGAGATTCACCTCCTTTCCCACTACCTTTGCTTTGAACTTCACCTCTGATCCCTCAAAGTGGCCCCATATCTCTAACACCTACTGTGATGCTTCTTCTCCTGCCTTCCCTGTGGTTGAGAAGACCTGGGTCATGTGTCAGGACTCTCTTCACTTCCTCCCTCCATGTGCAATAGATGCAACTGGACCACATAATGATGAAAATTACTCAGTCTAGAAACAGACAGGATCAGGTGAGTCTAGAGCTCATCTACTACTGGCTGTGATTTTATGGTCAAATTTCTTAATCTCTGTCTACTTACTCAGGCCACTGATCTGGCATTTAATGAAACAAGCAACCTCCTGAATATCATGAGAATCAAACAAGGTAGCTTGATAAGGAACCATGAGCCTTCTAAGTGCTTACCAAAATTAATCATTATCTACCTGTTTTCCTTTTAAAGTGTTGTTGTTTGTTACCTGCTGTTCTCAAAAGTCCCAACTGTTGGATACGTGACTTACAGAATGAAGAAGAGATTTCCCCCAGCTGCTGGCCTCCCCAAACAAATCCTTTCTTCTTACTGCTCAATTTCCATGCACAGATTACCCCTTCTTGTGTTCACTGTAAGTTGCTGTTACTAACATATTACCATTAAAGCAGCATCTAAAAAAAGCGACCCTTTTGCAATTCTGTAGGTTAGAAGTCTGACACAGGTGACAGTGAGCTAAAAATCAAGGTATCACCAAGAATATGCTCCTTCTAGACTTTCAGAGAGAGTCCACTACTTTGCCTTTTTTCAGTCAATGGGTGATCAGAAAGCAATACCTCAAAGGGCAATTTCTTTCTTGGATTCTGATGTCCTCTTGTTCTACTTTCTTCCTCTACAAGGCAAACCAGTCAACTAGAATTTCTTGTTTTTTTTTTTTTTTTTTTTTTTTTTAGATGAGACAGTCATAGAAATAAGAACTCATTTCCTCCCAACTAAGCCATAAAACTTAAAGTATAATCCTTCTTCCTCTAACTTTTCATCTTAATGTTGACCGCAAGTTAAAACTCTGACACACCTTGATTAACTCTGAGTCTCAAGATCTTCTCCCTGCTGTCTAACTCTAGGTCATAAGGTACTGCCCCATCTTGGGAGGCAGGAATTCTGCTCAGAGGCCAAGTAGAATCATGAGACAGCTGGTTCTCCTGCTTAGGGTAGTATCATTAGATCATACATATCATATCCAACCACCTTTTCTATTCATACTTCCTGCAATGTAAGTGAAAAGATGAACAGTTCACCTTTTTACCATTAATGGAAGTGTAAACTAGTGCAGCCAGTATAGAAAGAAATCAATGTAGAAGTTTCTCAAAAAGCTAGAAAATAGAACTTCAGTATGACACAGCTATACCACACCTGGGCGTGTACCCAGAGAACTCCATTTCCTATTGTATAGGTACTTGTTTATCCAATTTGTTTATTGTTGCTCTGTTCACTACAGCCAGGAAACGGAACCAGCCTAGATGTGAAAGGATGATGGGAATTCATACATATACACACAGTGGAACTTACCTAGCTATAAAGAACAATTTCAGGTAAATGGGTGGAATTGAAAAACACCAGACTAAGGTCACCCAGGCTCATAAAGACAAATACATTAGGGTTCCTTTGAGGAACAGAACTGATAGAATAAATACATATAGGAGATTTACTAGAACTGTTTACAGGATGATTAAATAATCACTGTCTCTGTACAAAGGCCAGGGATCCCATAGTTTTTCAGTTTACAAGACTGGATGTAAGGTGAGCAAGCAAATACTTCCTTCTTTCCTGTTCTTTTATATGGGCTGCCACAAGAAGGTGTGGCCCAGTTTTAAGGTGGCCTCCAAACCTCAAATCATCCAGATTTAGCGTGGGTCTTCTCACCTCATATGGTCCAATCAAGAAGAACCCCTCACAAGTGTGCCCAGCTGTTTAGGGTTTAGTTGATTTTAGATGTAGTCAAGATGACAACCATGATGAGCCGGTCACAACAAGCATCAAAAGTTCTCACCATTGTGTAGATCTTAGCTTTATATTTTTAGATTTGGGAATTTCATCTTGGGTGTATGTATATAGAGCCAAGAAAGTTATAAAAGAACCCAGGAACAGGGCGTAGGGGGAGGGTAGAGCACATGTTGTAAGAACATACAGAGGGGATATTGGAAGTGGAAAGTTTAAATGGAGATGGGATGGCTGACGGGAGGTGGGATTTGGAGGATATATGAAGGATATATGAAGAAGCCATATGGAAACCTACTATGTAACTAATTTAAAAATGGGCTGTTCACTTGGGAGAGCAGGCCCTACACCTTACCTGGGTAGCACAGAAGAACTGGCCCTGGATGTGGGGGTTGCAGGCCCAGAACCAGGGCTTTGAGTTGCCCCACACCAACATGTACCCCATGGATGAGCTGCTGGAGTGCATAAAGAGGCCAGTTCCACAGGCCAAAACTGCAGGATCTCAATGACAACAACAGAATATCTGAGAGGAGTCTCAGTGAGATTCCAGTGTTGTCAAAGTAGCAGAAGCCAGAGGCCTCACACCAGACCAAGGAATCATTATAATGAACATTTTCAAGCAAAAAAAATGTGGACAAAATGGAGTATTTTGGGACACACTGAGATACACTACAGCTTCCACATGAGATTTTTTTTTTTTTTTTTTTTTATGTTGGGAGAGGCTTCAAGGGTGGAGGATGGGTCTGAGGGGAGGTGGAAGATGAGAGAGAACAGGGTGTTTGACATGAAATTCACGAAATTAAAAAATGGGCTGTTTATTCTTAGTTTTTGATCTTCAATTTTGACCAAATAGATTCAGTATACTTTTGTCTTGTTAATTCTTATTTTTGTATAGGGATATGAGGCACAGCCTCTATATTGTGAACAGCAAAGGATCACTTCCTTTTCTGTCTCTACAACAGCTTCCTTAGTTCATGGTTGCATCACTCTAACTCCTCCTGTCAATGTACTGCCTCACTGTGAGGACCCTTGTGGTGTGAATATGAATGTATCTACCTTCAACACACTCTCATTTTCTGGCTGTTAAGGAAGAACAGAATGTCAGAGAGGAATGTTTGTCTGTGAATGATTTCTGTCTATTTTCTGGATTTTCTTTCAGGACCTAAAACTGTCCTCTCCTAACCTCTGACTATTTCTAAGTCCATTATTCATCCTTCCCAACCAATTTCTGGAGATTATCAGATATTTAAAAAGTTTTTTTTTTTAAAGAAAGTCAATGAATTCTTGTTTAAGTGCATTTAAGTTTGCTTGTATTGCTTGTCCAATAGAACTCCAATAAATGGTTTACTAATAGTGACTGGTTGGCCATACTAACATTATCAACACACTGGGTATACATTGGTACTTCCAAAATGCAGCATGGCCATCCCTGGTGGCATAGGAGGCAATCTCAGATCTCAGAACGTTTGTGTTACTTAACATTTCTCAATGTTGTGACAAAAATGCTAGGCAAGAAGCAACTTGAAAGAAAGGAAGAAAAGGCTTATTTTTGATTCACTCTGTTATGACAGGGAAGGCATGAGGACAAGTGTGTAGAGCAGCTGATTATATGGTATCCACAGTCAGGAAGTAAAGAGAGATGAATGCTGGCGCTCAGCTCATGTTTTTGTTTTCATTAGATCCAGGATCCAAGCCCATTGGATGCTGCTGATTTCCTTCAGAAGTGGGTCTTCCCTCTTGAGTTAAACTTTGCTGGATGCTCCCATAAACACACCAAGAGATATATTTTCATGGTATTATATGTATTTCATGCTAATTCTAAACCCAGTAAAGTTGACAGTGGCAATTCACCATCACAATGCTCATATATTTTAGCAGTATAATTGTGTGTGTTTTTAAAGATTCAACAGAAAAAATTTAATTAGCATCTTACAGCTATGATTTCATGACTATTGGTATTCAGGAAGAGATAAAATGGGCAATCTCTGTGTAAAAATACATACAATAGTGTATGTTTTCCTGTTTGCTTTTTCACTTATAATCCATTAACTGTGCATGCTTCCCATTAAGAAGAAGATAAATCACTATATGGGGTAGCCATGTCTTGGTGGGATACAAGGCTGTGCATTCGTGTCTTGACCTGAAAGAACCAAACCCTCTTTCCTGGACTATAAGGAGAATGTCGACACACGAGCAAAGACAGGAAAAAGTGTGCTTCTGCTGAGGACTTTGAGGCTTTGTAGGGTGAGGTGTGACACAAAGACACAGACAGCTTCACATTTTCCATGGAGAGGTTCAGCAGCTGGTATACAGACTGCTTTACAGGTATTTTAACCAAAAGAAATCCAGGATGTTGAAGTGCTTGGCTGTGTATTAGCTACTGTTGTAGTGCTGTGAAGAGACACCCTGACCAAGCCAACCCTTGTAAAAGAAAGCATTTAATTGTGAGCTTGCTTACAGTTGCAGAGGATTAGTTCATTATCATCATGGTGTGTGTGTGTGTGTGTGTGTGTGTGTGTGTGTGTGCAGGGTACCAGAGAAGTAGCTGAGAGTTCTACAACCTGATATCCATGGGGGGGGGGGGGGGGTAGGGGAGAAGGAAGAGAGGGATGAGGGATGGAGGGAGAGAAAGAGAGGGACACACACACACACACACACACACACACACACACACACACACGGGCAGACGGACGGACGGACAGACAGACTGGGCCTAGCTTGGTTTTTTGAAACTTCAAAGTCTACCCCCAGTGACACACTTCCTCCAACCAGTCCACACCTCCTAGTCCTTCTCAAATAGTGACACTCCTTGGTTACTAAGGATTCAAATCAATAAACCCATGGGGGCTATTCTTATTCAAATCACCACAACTAGGATCATACAATCACAGAGGAGAACAACTCTGCTATCCCATATATCGCATATCAGTCTGTCTTTGTGAGTCAGAAGCCACATGAACACTATACCCAATACACAGTTTTGAAGCTGGGTGCTTAGCTTCAAAGTAGAAACCAAGAAAAAAAGTACACAGACTTCCTTAGAGAGGAATGCAGGAACTGCTGGCTTGACTTTCTACTGTGAGCATGACCATGTGTAGCAAACCATGCACAACTTGCCAAGGGGAAAAATGACCCTGAACACCACTCTGGTATTCCACTTTTACACACAGGTTATTTCTTCTTATACCACAGCAAATGTGGAAAAACATTAAAAATGGTAGCTTGATTCCTCACAATATCTTTCAGCAGCTTTTCAGTTTGTAGTGCCTTAAAAAATCAACTATTATCCTTGCATGTCTTATAAAAAACACTTGAGTCTGTATACTCTATAAAGAATATTGATAATACTCATGGCTTTGGAGGTGCAAGATGGTGGCACTAGCTTCTGCTCCATTTCAGTGAGGGATTCACAGTAGATGGAGTCAGCACCATGAGAGCATGTGTGGGGAGAAGCCTGTACAGAAAAAGGAGTCTGGGGAGGTGTCAGGTTCACTTATGCAACCCACTCATACCAATGAATCCAGTCCGAAGAGACAAGCCCGCATTTAATCCATTCCTGAGAAGGGAAACCCTAAAACCTATCTTTTATGTTTCCATTACTTTAATACCTTTTCACAGGGGCCCAAAGTTCCACCATGCAAATCTTTGGGAGATGAGCCACATCCAGACCACACAACCACATTTCTCTCAGAGCGCCTTGCAGCTAGAGTTCCAGTCGTAATTTCAATTCTACCAAGAAGAAAATATAAGATACTTCAATGTGTCTTTAGGATACACCATCTGTAGAGGGTTGTTCATTTCTTAATTCAGATTTTAGTTACTGTGGCATGCTTCTATTGGTGGATTTTTGATTTCTGAAGGCAGCTAAAGTTGTGTCTTTCTAGAGTCAACAACATCTGTGTGATTCAAGCACCAGGCTCCAGTAGCAGGCAGCTGGACCCTGAAGTGTCATAATATCTTCCTGATGGCTGAAGTGACAGATGACAGCAAGCCAGTTCTGGAGGACTCCTCTGGGAGCCATTCTTTATGGCTATTCCTGTGGTTCTCCAACACACTCTCTAGTACTGAGTTGTTCACATGAAAACATTTCCTTTTCAGATCATCTAGAGCACTTTCTATTACCTGTCATGGAATCCTGACAAACAAATAATCACTTCATCATTGTTCTTATTTCTGTGGTTCAACAGGTATTCTTGCCTCTGTCTAAAAACTCTCTTCCTCAGCTCTTAGCCCTCATGAACTGAAGGGGGGCTGATACATGGTGGCGCCCCACACCAGAGAAGTAGGATAGGTGGGAGAGGGGCTAGAGGGTGGGGTGGTGGGACTAGGAGGGGGTGGAGGGAGCTGTAATGGTGACATAACTTGAATTAATAAATAAATGTTTAAAGAAAAAAAAACTCCCTTCCTCTAACTGCCTGGAGAATGCCTCCTTTACCAAAATACTTGACTCAAACTTATTATTTTTTCCCTGAAGCTTTTATTACCCATTGCTGCTTTTCTTCATTCCCAAGCATAATGAATGCATACACATCTCTATTCCTTCCTCCCTTCCTCCTTCACTCCCTTTCTTCCTTCTTCCCTTTCTCCTTTCTTTCTATTTCATTTATTCATTTATCACACTTTTATTGGATATCTTTTGAAAAAATAACCCACTGCAGCTACAAAAACACATAGGGCATAGTTCTTACCCGTATGTGGAAGGGGTTCAAAAATCAATCTAGTTCAGCAAGTTTTATGCTGGGAGTGAGTCAGTGCCCTACAGATTTATAGAAAATGGGCCAAATAAGCTGGGTGTAGAACTGTACAGGGTGTTCAAGTGGGCTTGACTCCGTGATTGAGCTCAGAAATATGAGTATGATTAGCCTACACAAGAAAGAGAAATGATTTCCCACAACAAAGGGTAGCAAGTGTGGGATGGAACTTGTGAGAGAGCATGGGATCCTGAGGGACCTGCCAATGTTTTGTGATGGCCATTCTTAAATACAATGTGAGCATAGGGAGATCTGAGGACAGCTGAGAGATGACCTGAGGGATATGTAGGTGCTAAAAGTATATGCTGAGCTACTGAAGAAAAGGCATTGATCCATCCAGGTGGGAGGCAGTGTGGGCTAAGATTTGGACCACAGGTCACACTTTGCAGTAAGGAACTCGGTGGGAACTCATCTCAGTGACACATGGGTTAAGGGACAATCTAGGCAATGATGCTGGCCACTAGGATGGAGAAGCTGATGGGAAAGTTATGGTGGCAGGTTTGATAGGTAACTCTAACTATTTAAGGCAGGAGGAATTATTGAATGTGGAGTGAGAGTAGGGACCAAGAATATTCTTATTTTGCAGCCTAGATATGTGAGATACTAATTAGAAAAAAAACACTAAGAACTTCTGAGAAAGAAGATAGATGGGAGAGCAGCAAAATATTCTTGAGGAAGTGGGGGAAGGTGAACTCATTTTGAATTGTGCAGTGTTTGAGATGTAGATGAGACACCAAATGGAGATGTTCAGTTAGCAGCTGTACATGCAGACCTATATGCTAGAAGACAGTCCCTGAAGCACAAAGGCCTACAAGTCATATTTGAAACCTTGAAGCAGAAGAGAGAATGTGGAATGAAGGGTACACCAACATTCACATTGTTTTACAATGCCACTCAAAGTATTTGCACTTCCTGGCACCTTAAAGTTACAATTTTGTATATTTAAGTCCTTATATTTTTTACAATAGTATCTTGAATATAAGTGCTCAGCAAGTAGAAATGAAGGAATAAATCATGGATTCATTTGGTCATTTATTTTAAAGGGAAGGGCTTAAGCTAGAGAGAACGAACTTTTTCCTGATCTTAATGGAGGGCAGGGACCTCCATTAGAGACCATTCGGAAAGACAGGCTTTGGGTTTCATTATAAAGGCAAATCAGATGAGGGAATAAGGATTGAAGCCGGAGTGGCATTTCCAACATTCTGGCCAATCAGGGCACCAAGGATTCCAGTGTCTGGGGCCACTGTTAAGGGACCGCCTAGAGTAGGAGCATCTTCTCAAATATCCCACTTCTCACCACCCATCGGGTCTGGCTCTATGTGTTAGGTATGTTTCAGTTCTTCTTTTGCCCTTGTTTAGAGATCGATTAAGAAAGTAAGTTTCTCATGTCGCTTAGTGCCTGGTGAAGCAAAACTTCCTTTTCTTTTGCCCTAAAAAGGTCTCCTCCAAGCTTCACTGAGTGTCATGTCTGAAGAACCAGCCACTTCCCTTTGCTCAACTCTCAAGAGCACCATTACTTCCTGCATTTCGTGCAAACAGGCTTGCATGCTGCCTCCCACGCCTGCACTGTGAATGTCTGCTCCATTCACCAGTGTCTCTGTGACCTATGGGAACTGTGGGCAGGTATTGCAATTGTCTGACATTGGTCTTCAGGCTCAGCGACTAGGGCAGACACAGCTGACCACAGCTTCTCTCAGGGGGCCACAATGGAGGAAGAGTTCTGAGAATCCTGGTAATGACTGCAAAATCACCAGTCCCACAGCAATGATTACTAAACTTTAATGTGTTTGTCTCCATCTGCTACTCAGCAAAGCTATTTACTCTAGCCAGCATTAATCCAATGCGATCTCTCTGGGCTTACTATTTACACAATTCCCTGGACACCCTCTGCTCCCGTTGGAGAACATAATTTGTGACAAAAAAAAGTTTCACTTCCTGAACATGTTCTTCAGCCTCCATTTAAGAGACTTATTTGTTTCTTCATAGGCTATATCACTTTCTGAGATTATACTGAGTATGTATTTGCTCAGGTATTTGTTGCCCGATCTGAGCAATGGAATGTAAATTCCTTCAGTACATCGCACTCACAAATTTGTCTTAGTGCCTAAAGCCTATCACACCACAAGTAATTTTAAATGAGTGAACTCAACTCTCCATCTTATTTTCTGAATGTCTCTCCAGTTCTTGCCTTAGCTGAAATCCGCTTCTCTACAGGACTGTTCAGCTCTAGTAGCTTTCTTAGGAAAGAGAAAAAAGATCTGGTGCCCCTGTCCTCTAGATGTTTCAGGCCCAGGAAGATGGGCGAGCATGCAGTGTCTCTGCTAACATTAGTGGATTACGACCTCTCTGATGTATATAAAATGCAAAATCAACACAGGTAAACAAGAGCCCCAGTCCTATGAAACTGATACTCTCCTGTACCTCTTACTGTGGCATTTGGCTGGGCTCCCCCTTTACTTATCAAACACTTGGCACCTTGAACCAATTCTTCTTCTTTGTCCTAAACCCCACAGGTCCTTGATATTCATTTGAATGACTGACACTGACACTTCCAGGCTCCTTGACTTTCTCCCCATCAGGAACTTCCACTTTCTCTCCTCTTCTTATATTCACTTCCAGGGCATCGTGAATTGCTCATCATCATCATCATCATCATCATCATCATCATCATCATCATCATCATCAT
>CAJQZJ010031933.1:11245531-11255749 GCA_907164525.1 Lophiomys imhausi
ATCATCATCATCATCATCATCATCATCATCATCATCATCATCATCATTCTTCACTCTTTCACCTCTGTAGCAGGTAAATGTAAGCATCTTGTCTCTGACTAAAATGAACCCCAAAAATCTTCATGGCATGCTCCCCTACTTATCCTTCACCCCTGATTAGCAACACTACCTATGAATTTCAACCACCTAGAGGCCTGTACTTTGACCCACCCACCTCCTCCTTTGAGGTCTTCACTTTCTTCCAGCTACTTACTTGAATCATTCTTCTGTCCATATTCCCCACGGTTTGGCTCCTCCGCCCTCACACCATACAGAGGTTTAATGCCAGGGTCTACCCTCTTGGATTTTGTGGTGAAGCCTCTGAGTACCACAGGAGACAGATCAGCATCATGTACACTGGTGATATTCAAACTTACCGGCCTTTGGGGTTGCTTTAGCAACATTTCCACAGTTCTGCAACTGGTTAACTCTTCCATCTCCACAGAAAATGCTTAAAATCATCTCTTCTTCAATATCCTACCCTATCACATGTTTCCTCTTGTTAGAAAAAAATGACATAAAAGAGCAAAATACTTAGGCCATTCTCAGTCTTCCATCCCTCTCTATTAAATCTGATGGATTGTTGTTGCTGTTGTTGTTTTTTTTGGTGTTTCCTTTGTCTCATCTGATGGACCAGGAAACTAGTATTCTCCAAGGCAAGTCCTCTACCCTTTGGTCTTGTGTCCTATATAACTTCCCTAAAGTACTCAATATCATCAGCCATTTAGTAGGCACCTTAGCATATTTGGCAAATGCAAGATCACGTCATGAAGCCTATAATGTTTTTGCTTCTACTTGCTCAAATTTATGCAAGGGAGAAGAAAACTTTTCTATGTTATTTATCCCACTTTTACTAAGTAAGATCCTATTTTGTCCTTATTTCAAAGTCCAATTGCCTACTTGTTCGCTTTCCATACTAATAATGCTGCATGTAGTGGTAGCATTCAAAATTAACAAGGAGAGAAAAAGTCTCAGCAGCTTGGGGAGTATCCCTTCTCCTTCACGGCTTCAGTAGAAGAGATGAGGTTCTGCAACATAAACTTGTTCAAAGACTCCATTTGAGAGCCACTGAGCTGAGAACAGCCACAGGCTTGTGCTTTTCCTCCGCAAATTATAAAGAGTGTAATGAATGCACATTACCATCACCAATTCTGATCTTGGCTAAAAAATATAAGAACAAAGGGGTCTTATTATAACTAGAGCCTAAAGAAATTGATGCTATATCCCATAGAAATTACCACCCCCGCCTTTGAAAAAGAAAACTGTCATTTTAATCTGTTGTCTTAATTAAGAAAATGTGTGCTTGAGGTTTTGAAACATACCCACAAGTCTTGAGACTTTCTCCAGTAACAGGTAGGGTCTGATTTCCTTCCCCTTGATCGTCAGCTAGCATTAGCAAATAGGATGAAGATGCAGTTATACTTCTGAAGTCAGGTCATCAAGTGATATATAGCAGTTGTCTACTATTTCCCCAGCCATTTGTTTCTGAAAGCCAGTCACCATATTGTGGGGAAGATTAAGTGGCATGAAAAGGCCACCTAAAAGTGTTTTGGCTATCTCCCCGAGGTTCCTGCAGATAGCCACCAACTTCCAGACCTGTGAGTAGAAAATTCTCAGGTTACTCCCAGACCCAGGCTTTGAGCCCACTTAGCATGTGCTCGAAGAAGTAATGGCGAGAGGTGCCATAAGCTCTAGCTACTTTCAGATGCATAAACAAAATTAACGTCGGCTTCCTTTAGTTTTGAGCCTCTAGGCTTTGGGGTAGTTTTTTTCCATAGCACTTGATAAATGAAACACTTGTCTTGGAAATAGTACCAAAGAGATACTTTTAAGTCTTTAAGGGCTATAAATACTGCAAAGATTTCTTACTAATTATGAAGAAGGCCATTAGCATTTTTCTCAGGTGCCTCAGGGAACAATAAAGTCATGCATTTCTGAAATATTGATCATTTTCAAAGTTATCTGAGTATTTCTACTTCATACAATTTATACTCAGGAAAGAAGTGTAGGATTGTTGATTCAACCAGGTGCTTAAGCTATTGACCCAGACCACGGCGCCACCTGTTTTCTCTGATTTCCCCTTCAGAAGCATGTTTTAAACTGCTGCACCTTGAAAACATCTTGCCTTAGCTCCATATCTCCCCCCAACTCCACCCTTTGTCTTTCTCCCCTTTCACAGGCAAATTTATAAGAAGATTTATTTCCACAATGTCCATGTCCCCACGCTCACTCCCTCTGAAGATGCTTCACTTCCAGCTTTACTCAAGGAATTTTTCCAAGATAAAACTCCAATCTTATCTCCAAGATCCAAGGAACACTTCAGACTCAACCAGGTTTGATCTATGGCACTGTTCCATACTGATGGGTCCTGCTCTGAAAAACCTCCTCCAGTTTCAACTTCCATAAGGCATATCTCCTGACTTTGTTTGCTCCTACCTCCTGCAATGGATAATATTTTTCTGACTACCCTTTAACCCTTATCATATACTGCTCTTCTTCTCCCACTTTTCCTTCTCTCTTAAGCTAATCTCTCTCCAAATTTCATTTACTCTATGAGCTCAGTTATCACCTAGAAACTCCAAAATATTTATATCCATTCCAAATTTCTCCCCAAATATGGATATGTCACTACCCACTGAGTATCTCTACCTGCAGGTTTAGATACTTCTTAAAAGCCAAGCTTGTCAGAAATACAGCTAGTCTCCTCTCTCCTCCATTACACCTTATGCCAGTACATAAAATCAGCAGTCATTAGTAGAAATATTATAATAGATAGCAAACCTAGAAACTCCAACTGCATTCAATAATTCAGCAAAATAAATCAATTCTTTATGCTAAGTATGTCTTAAATCAAATTACTTCTCTTAACAATTGCCAGACAATAATGATCTCTCATTCTGACTGGAGGTGATGAACTCTGGGGCAGGAAGCCATTCTGTGAGGCTTCTTATGGAACTGCCAACAGCCTATTCTCTAGGAAGTGGCAGAATAATCATTTTAGGATGCAATTCTCACTGTGCCAGTGGTCCACTTAAAGTCATCTGTGAGGATATCACATTTCCTTGATAAAGATCAAGCTTTTGGTGCACCTTCATGAATTTCATTATCTGGTGACATTCCCATGTCTCTCTACCCTTGTGTGCCTCTTTGGAGTAAATGAGAAAAGTCCTTCTTTTCCTACCTTTATTCCCATCAATTGGAAAATCATTAGGAATTATTGTTATAACCAGTTGTCACAATTAGCATTCAAGTGTATGGCTTCCAAATGCAAGTGGCGACCCTAAGACTTACACGGTAAAGTCTGTGTGTCCCTAGGAGGGCCCAAGAACTTCATGTTGATTTATAAGTATATATAAATAAAAAGTGTGACAGCCCCCACCTCTGCAACAAGATGTTGATAAAGGAGAAACCTGCATCTATCTACTCATGTGGGTAAGCACTGATGTTTGATTGTTAGGATCTCTTCAGAGCAAGAGTGTCTATATTCTTGGTGACATGATTGGCTAGACCTGTCTATAAGGGACTACAAGCTGCGACAAGAAAAATACAGTAGGGACAAGGGCCTGACCTCCAAAGCATGGAAAGAGGCAGCAGAGCCTTGAACCATCACCAAAAATCCATACTCCTATTCCCCTACTAGCCAGCCTGGGAACAATACCTGCTTCCCCAAGTGAACTCCACATCTTGGCTTCCCTGTCTGGCATGGTGGGAAGGAATGTGAATACTCAGAATCACATTTCCTTGAATTTCTCTGTCAGGTCATCTGTTTGCCTCTCTTGAGGAAGTGTGTGGGGAAGTAATGAGCAACGCGCAGCTTCTCAAAATGAAGATGATTTTCCATGGTCTTCTGTGACTAATGAGCTGAGCAGAGTGCACCATGTTGGGTCAGAATTGTGGTTCATGGTTCTAGAGAGGGCAGTTATGTTTTGATTGTCAACTTCCTATTTAGTTATCCCTTTTGGTCATGGAAACATACACACACTGTATCATATATTCTGATTGGGATTTGACTCGTGTGGGGGCTGACTCATGCCTTCACTCATGTAAAAGACAAAGGGTTTCCTACTGCACAACCCATGGCCAAGCTCTTTGTACAGGTCTTATATAGCAAGGTGCTTGGGAGTATAGTTTCAGGGATGGTTAGTTTGGGCTTAGCTCTTCCCTCTCCCATTTGCTTATCGTGACTTTGAAAACAAAGTCCTTGCAGTTCTGAGGGGAGGTAGAATTCATTTCTCCACCCACTCCTCCTGAGCCTGGCCCTGTGACTTACTTGAACAACAGGATGTGACAGGCTATGTGAACTCTTAAGCTCAGACCTCAAGGTCCTTAACATAACAAGCACCTTCTCCCTTAGAAAAATCGCACTCAGATGGTCACATGAGTCAGAAGGTCACACACACTTCAGCCTATTGGAGGATCTAAGGACACCCAAGGTGGACTCACTGCCCTCCAACAACAGTCACACCAACTGTTAATCATGTTGTTGAAACCACCTTGGACCTTTTAACCCAGTTAACCCTCCAGCTGAATGTGAGTTTGCTATACAGCCCACAGGTAAGAACAATCGATAAACTGTTGTGATAATTTGATAAATTCTTGATTGTTTTGTTACACAGCAATAGGTAATTGAGTTGTGGTATACACCATTATTTTTTACACATACCTGGATTACAAGATGACCCTCTGTACTCATCTTTCTGGAGACTAGACTCCACTACTCTCATCTGCTGACACAGTCCTTTCTGATGGTTTTGAACAGATGCCACAGTTAAGTTCTCTATAGAGTCAGACCACCCAGCTGTACTCTTTTTGGTTCTACCTGGTGCCCTGATGAGTCAAGGGCTCTCCCAAATTGCCTGTGTGTTTATTTGTTCAAAAATGTCTCTGACACATGTCATAAACACTTGTACATGCTAGTGATATATAAACAAAGTAGACTCAAACATCTGCCTGATGGATCTTGTATTATGGGGAAGGACAAAGGGGGAAAGATGGATAATGAATAAAAAATAAGTCAGACTGTGTTGGAATGTAATACAAGGTGATTTGCAATTATAATATAGGTAATTTGGAATCGTTGAGACATTAGTGCTGAGGACCTTATAATTTTAAGTGAAGTAACTAGAGTGGCCTCCACCAAAGAAGTCAGGCATGGAGCTAATCCTGGAATAATAAATTCTCTAAACTGAAGACTGATGTAAAGGCCCTATGGGTGGCATCAAGGCAGGCAGATAGGGTGAGGGGGAAAATCAAGACTGACAAATACAAGAGAGTATTTGGCAGAGGAAGACTGGAAACTTCTCCCAATATGTTATAAAACAGAGGACATGCCAAGAAAAACCTTGAGATCTCTGAATTGGAAGATGACAGAAGCTACAGAAATGATCTACAAAGAATCAGGACATTCATGGGCTTGGCTTTTGAATCTCTGTATTGCTCCTGGGGGCACCA
The DNA here is from genome assembly GCA_907164525.1 of Lophiomys imhausi. Classification (NCBI taxonomy): domain Eukaryota; kingdom Metazoa; phylum Chordata; class Mammalia; order Rodentia; family Muridae; genus Lophiomys; species Lophiomys imhausi. Next base: position 11,251,022 of record CAJQZJ010031933.1, read on the forward strand.
GATTCAAACTTTCCCTTTCTCTGCCTCTCCTCTCTTTGCCTAATGGAGTCCTAAAGCTGGGAGCCTAGGGGTTGATCTTCCCAACAGACCATTTCAGATGTTGGCAGAACTTATGCCAGGCAAGAAGTTTGTGGATTGGCCTGGAGCTGCCAGTTTCACACTTAAGTCTAAGAGGCAGCTGTCCAGGAAGATCCACATTTAAGCTTCACACAGAGCCATATTGACTGACCAAGCCTGGGAATGAGCAGAGCCATGATGCCCCTGAGGATTTGTGCATACACAGAGCTGACCACTGATTACAGGTAGCCATGTGGTCAATCAAATAGGGCAGCAGTTACATGGCCAATCAAGATGGCAATCACAACGGTAACTAAGATGGTGACCACTTATGGGGTGGACTTGATGGTGCTAATAAAACAATGACATTCACATAGCAGCTTGAGAGCCATACCACCACAGAAACTCGTGACCACCGCCAAACTTGAGACTTTCTGTGTCACAAGCGTTGACTCAGTTCCTCTCTTCATTTCTCATTTATTTCTTCCTTGCACCTTCCTGAGGGCTCACTGAGATGACAGGAAACCCAGACTCCCCCAGGGTTCTGTCTCAGGTACTGAAGCAGTTTTCCTTGTATCCTCCACCCAAGATAATTTCCCAGAGACCCACCCCAGCCCCAGGGCTAGGGATACTGAGTCTATTGGCTATGCTTAGTCCTACCTACTTGCTATATCCATGGGGGAAAACAGGATCTTGGAGAAAGATTCTTAAAAACAGCATTCAGATGAGCTATTTGCTCAAAGTCCTAATGACTGTTTGTCCAGTGTACATGTTCCCATCAGAAACCCATTGCTTGAGGTTACAACATCCCAGTGGGCACCTGGAGATATAAGAGAGTGACAGAAAGCCTTCGTGCAGGAGTGAAAACCTACATTGACAAACATCTTAACTGTGACTAGATCAGAGAGGTCACTCAAGGTAGTAGGACTTGCCCCATTGTCAACAGGCTAATTGAAGCTTTTAGGAAACCCATCAAACTGGACCCTCATACTCCAAAGGAAAAGTTCTTTTGGGCCACCATATTATTAGCCAGTCAGTCCCTGACAGTTATAGGAAGCTTCAGAAGTCACAGATATGGCCTGTGACTACAGAGTCAAGTGTTAAACACCGACTTCTCCATCTTCAACAACTGAGATTGAAGGAAGGCAAAATGGAACAGAGAAAGGAGTCCAAGAGATTGCGCTTGCCCTTGTAGGTGCCATTTTCCAGGTTCATCTATCAACTGATCCTTTTGACAAGCCTCAAAGGACAGAAGCCAGATCTTCTTCAAATGCGAAACCCCAGGCTACCAGGTATATGGATGTATCAAATGTGCTCCAACCTCATGGCCATGGACATCATGTAAGGATCCAGAGGACTGACCCTGATCCCAGAAAAAGGAAAGGACCAGCTCCTGGTGGGAACATCTTACAAAAATAAAGGCACCCAGGGAAACAGTCTTGTAAACAGAAAAGCCAAAGGTGGCCTTACATATTCTCCAACCCAACCTCCTTTCCTCCAAGAGACAAGAGACAAGAGAAAAACCTTTCATTTTGTTAATTTAATTGTGTCCTGTGTATTCATGTAATTGTTTATATGTCTGTCTTTTTATGTTAAAACAATGTGGGACAAAGATCAATCTGCTCCCAGAATTCCCTGAAATAACTGAGTAGGAAAACATGTGGTCACTTTATTTTTAATTTTTATTTATTTTTTACTTTTTTAATTGAAAAAATTTTTATTATGTGGATTTCACATCATGCACCCTGTTCTCTCTCATCTCCCACCTCCCCTCAGACCCATCTTCCACCCTTGTGATCTTTCCCAGCATAAAAAAAAATATCATTGTGGAAGCTGTAGTATGTCTCAGTATGTCCCACAATATTCCATTTTGTCCACACATATTGCTTGCAAATGTTCAATAAAATGACTCCTTGGTCTGGTACGAGGCCTCCGGTTTCTGCCACTTTGTCAATACTGGAACCTCACTGGAACTCCTCTCAGATATGCTGTAACTGTCCTGTGTCATGGAGATCCTGCAGTCCTGGGTTGTGGAACTGTCCTCTTCTTGCATTCCATCAGTTCATCCATGGGGTAGATGTTGGGTTGGGCCAAGTCAAAGCCCTGGTTCTGGACCTGCAACCCCCACTTGGAGGGTCAGTTCTATTATGGAAAGGTAATAAGGTACTGGGCCTGCTCTCCTGAGTGCTACAGCATGTGAGGGGCAGGGACAGCTCTCCTGCTCTTGTGACCCCATCTGGGCCATATCTCACCTCAGGGCTGGGTCTCTACAACTCCCACATCCAGGGCCAGGCAGAATTCTTCTAGTTTCTGGTTTGTTTCCTGTCCTGGAAGTCCAGCTGGTGCTTAGCTGGTACTGGTCTGGTAGTCACCAGAGGCTACCCCATGGTGCCAATGTTTGTGTTGGTATCCAGCTTGCTTCCCCCCCCCCCCAGGAATGTTAGGCTACTATTCATTCTCATGTTCATAGGCCAGAACACTGAATGTAGATATAGCCTCTCTCCTTTCTGCCATCTACTGATGCACATGTGACCTAGCAGCCACATCTGGAATGCTTCTAGGGGAAGGACACTTTATTTTTTAAAATTAGTTTTTATTGTAGACCTAAAAATATTTTGGAATGCTTAATTTTTTAAAAAGTGTGTGTGTGTGTGTTTGTATGATTGATTTGGGGCTAACTTAAAAGGCCTTATGAATACATGCTGTCTTATAAACTTCAGCACTTTTCTAGTCTACTAAAATGGTATTGTTGACTCTATATGTTTTATAAAACCTTAAACCTGCCCCTAGAGGCATTGAAGATGTGGCTGCTATGTCACATGTGCATCAGTAGGTGGCAAAGAGGAGAGAGGCTATATCTACATTCAGTGTTCTGACCTATGAACATGTGAATGAATAGTAGCCTAACATTCCTGGAAAAAAAAAGCAAGTTGAATTCCAACACAATGTTGGCACCATAGGTTAGCCTGTGATGACTACTAACTAGTATCAAGCAAGCACCAGATGGGCTCCCAGGACAGGAAACAAGCCAGATACTACAAGAACTCTGCCTGGCCCTGGATGTGGGGGTTGTGGAGACCCAGCCCTGGGGTGAGATCTGGCCCAGATGGGGTCACAAGAGAAGGAGAGCTGTCCCTGCCCATCACATGCTGCAGCACTCAGGAGAGCAGGCCCTGCACCTTGCCTGGGTAGCACACTACAGCTGGTCCTGGATATGGGGGTTGTGGGTGAGTCAGCCCTGAGGGAGTGAGTGTAGGAGAGCAAGCCATGTCTTCTGTCTGCTATGTGGTGGTGTTGGCTAGGGAGAGATGCACTCCCCTCCCTTTTGCCCTCACTACCATTGGCCAACAGGAGAACTGGCCCAGATGGGGTCACAAGAGCAGGAGAGCTGTCCCTGCCCCTCACATGCTGTAGCACTCAGGAGAGCAGGCCCTACATCTTTCCATAGTAGAACTGACCCTGCAAGAGGGGGTTGCAGTCCAGAAGCAGGGCTTTGACTTGGCCCACCCCAACACCTACTCCATGGATGAACTGCTGGAGTGCAAGAAGAGGTCAGTTCCACAACTCAGGACTGTAGGATCTCCATGACACAGGGCAGTTATGGCATATCTGAGAGGAGTTCCAGTGAGGTTCCAGTATTGACAAAGTAGCAGAAACCAGAGGCCTCATACCAGACCAGTCATTTTATTGAACATTTGCAAGCAATATGTGTGGACACACGGAGACATACTATAGCTTCCACAATGAGATTTTATTTTTTATGCTGGGACAGATTGCAAGGGTGGAGGATGGGCCTGAGGGGAGGTGGGAGATGAGAGGGAAAAGGGTGCATAATGTGAAATTCGCATAAAAAATTTTTCAATAAAATAAAACCTTAAAGTGCTACTTGTTTATAAAAAACAGCATTCAATGTAGTTTTTAAACTATGAAATTTTACATTGAATGTAGATTTTGATAAAGATTTCCTTTCAAATCAGGTTCTGGAAAAATTGTCAAGTGTAACAAAAAATAAAAAGGCATAAAATATGCTAATCAAATGCCTTCAAATGATGTATATTAAAATCCTCCTGTCAGACTATTTCCTATAGATTTCTTTGTCATTAATATTCTTAATATGGAAGTGATAAATGCAAGATTTTTTATGAAGACCATAATATACATAAAGTGATGGTTATATTTTGTATTTATCAAAGATCTTTATGTTAAATTTCCTTTTCACAATCAAAATTCAGGTTACATAATTACAATATGCAATAAAGTTAAGAATCTAGGTAAGTTTACTCTATATTCAATAAAAATGAAAGTTACTACATCTTTAAGAAAACAATAAGCTAGTATCTTATATTTTAAGAGAAAATCTAATTTACAGCTGTGACATTGAGTTATAAAAAGTATTGTCTTTATACTTTTGCTCTCCTCTTTCAAAACTAGCGAAACCAAACAAATAGGATTGAAAAGGTTTTGTCCTACTTAAAATTAAAAGCAGCCTGGTCATTAAAAAAACAAGCTGTTGAGGTGGCTCAGCAGGGAAAGGCTGCCAAGTTTGACAACCTGAGTTTGATTCCTAGGATCTACATTGTGGAAGGAGAGAACCAAGTCTCTCAAGTTGTCCTCTGACCTATACAGACACACACACACACACACACACACACACACACACACACACACACA
>CAJQZJ010031933.1:11255759-11266764 GCA_907164525.1 Lophiomys imhausi
ACACACACACACACACACACACACACACACACACACACACACACACACAGACAGAGAGACAGAGAGAGACAGACAGACACACTATGGCACACATTCATGCACATACACACATGTACACATACCAAGTGAATAATGTAATGAAAACATTAAGAAGAAAAACGAGGAGGCCCAGGCGGCACAGGACCGCACAGCAGCAACGTGTTCTGCCATATCTGGAGTATGCCTGAGCCCCTCAGGAACCATACCAAAGCCACACAATGAAGCAGGCACTGCCTTGATTCAGATCCAGCAGCTCCATGGAGTCATGGTTGACACCTACCCGGAACACATGTGCTGCCTGAGTATTGACTCTGCACCCATCACAGTCATAATACTGGCCTCATTTGTACCATTGGTCCTGCTTCCCTATCTGTGGAGATGCTGAAGGAAATGGTTAAGTCTGGAACGAATGCGGTTCATCTGAATTTCTCTCTTGGAACTCATGAGTAGGATGCAGGGACCATCAAGAACATATGTGTAGCAACAGAAAGCTTTGCATCTGACCCTATGCTTTACCAGCCTGTGGTGGTGGCTCTGGATACAAAGGAGATTGAGATCCAGACTGGACTCATTAAAGGCAGTGGCACTGTGGAAGTGGAGCTGAAGAAGGGAGCTACTCTGAAGATCACCATGGACAATGCCTACATGGAAAAATGTGACAAGAACATCCTGTGGTATAGATATCGTGTACTATATAGCTAAAATCCGATTGTTGGTCCCCAGTGTATGAGGAGACTCTTGGCCCTCATATGACTGCTGAACTGGGGTGGGGGAGTGTTATGTAGGGACACTCCACTCCACAGGAGTGGGATGGAAGGGTTAGGGGGTAGAGGGTGGGAGGGCAGGACTGGGAGGGGTGGAAAGATGACACTATGATGGAGATGTAATCTGAAGCAATAAATAAATAATTTTTAAAAAAGAACATCCTGTGACTGGACTGTAAGAATATCTACAAGGTGGTGGAGGTAGGCAGCAAGACTTACGTGGATGATGGACTCATTTCACTGCAGGTGAAGAGAAAGGTGCAGACTTCCTGGTGACAGAGGTGGAGAATGGTGGCTCCTCGGGCAGCAAGAAGGGGTGAACCTCCCCAAATAGCTGTGGACCTCCCTGCTGTGGCTGAAAAGGACTTCCAGGATCTGAAGTTTGGAGTGGATGATGGTAAAGACATGGTATTTGCATCTTTCATCTGCAAGACAGCTGATGCGCATGAGGTTAGGAAGGTACTGGAAAAGAAGGGCAAGAACATCAAGATCATCAGCAAAATCAAGGACCATGAAGGCGTCCGCAGGTTTGATGAGATTTTGGAGGCCAGGGACGGTTCATCATGGCTCGTGGTGACCTAGGCATTGAGGTTCTTGCAGAGAAAGTCTTCTTGGCTCGGAAGATGATGATTGGATGATGCAAGTGAGCTGGGAAGCCTGTCATCTGCGCCACACAGATGCTGGAGAGCATGATCAAGACACTGCGACCCAACCGTGCTGAGGGCAGTGATGTGGCTAACGCAGTCCTTGATGGAGCAGACTGCATCATGCTGTCAGGAGAAGCAGCCCAAGAGGACTGCCCTCTCGAGGTTGTTTGCATACAGCATCTGATTACAGGTGAGGCAGAGGCTGCCATCTATCCCTTGCAGTTATTTGAGGAACTCCTGCTTCTGCTGCCCATTAACAACGACTCAACAGAAGCTGCTGCCGTGGGCACCGTGAAGGCCTCCTTCAAGTGCTGCAGTGGGGCCTTTCTGGCAAGAGTGCTCACCAAATGGCCTGGTACCGCCCTCGTGTGGCCTGGTACCGCCCTCGTGTGGCCTGGTACCGCCCTCGTGTGGCCTGGTACCGCCCTCGTGTGCTCATCATTGCTGTGACACATAGTTCCCAGACAGATCGCCAGGCCCGTCTGTACAGCGACATCTTCCCTGTCGGTACAAGATGCCTGGGCTGAGGATGTTGACCTTAGTGTAAACTTGGCCATGAATTTTGGCAAAGTCTGAGGCTTCTTCAAGAAGACAGATGCAGTCATTGTGCTGACCAGGTGGCACCCTGGCTCTGGCTTCACCAACACCATGCGCGTAGTGGTGTAGTGCTTGGGCCTTGATGGCTCTCTGGAGCCCCGCTTCTAGCCCGTCCCCTCCCCTCCCCATCCCATCCTTTAGACCAGCGAGACTTACAGTGCTCACTTTGGGCCATAGTGCCATAGTGTGGCGCTGGTGGGCTGGGACACCAGGGAAAAATTAATGCCTCTGAAACATGGAAGAGAGCTCAGCTGTCTATTATATGGCCCTACTTGAGCCAGGCAGGGGTGAAGGAGGTAGGCAGGATTGGAAAGCCTCTGACTTTATCACAAAAGGACAGCAACATCTCTGTGTACTCTGCTCCTGTAGAAAGTTGCCCAGAGAACTCCCAGCCTTACCCTGAAGTCAGGAGACAGCAAAAGTAGGGGCTCGAGGGCATAGGGACCAGGTTTCCTTTGTAGATAACCTTTGCCCTAGCCCTGACTTGTTTTCTCAACAGCTTTGGCCTAACCCTACTCCTTGTGCGTTCCAGTCCGCTGTCACTGCAGACACTCTACTCCACCTTCTTTTCTGCAGCGGCTCCAGGCCTGTTACTGTAGTGCCCATCTGAATGTCAATAAACAGTCGCAGAAGCACCAAAACAAACAAACAAACAAACACAAAACAAAACAAAAGAAGAAAAACAGCAAGCTGTTGCTACCTGCTCAACTTGCTTAAAATTGTCAGTGGTCAGTTTAGGCTCGGTGTCTTTGAGATATAAAGTCTTTTACTTTATATTAGGAGATATGTCTTGGAGAGATGGCTCAGCGGTTAAGAGCACTGGCTGCTCTCCCAGCGGTCCTGAGTTCAATTCCCAGCAACCACATGGTGGCTCACAACCATCCACAATGTGGTCTGATGCCCTCTTCTGGCTGCAGGCAAACTTGCAGATAGAACACTCAATAAAATAAATAACTAAAACATCTTTAAAAAAAGATAGTTTAATGCTACCTAAGAAATGATCAAACCAACATTGTAACTTAAAAAAACAAATGATAGATCCAAGTGAAAGTCACAAAAACTTTCGTTTTAAATCTGTCTTTATGTGGACCTAATGTTTATATACTTTCTCCACATGTTAGTCCAAATTTCTTTTAATCTTTTAATTCACAGTGCTACCAAAATTTTGTGCAGAGGACAAAACTATATGTAACTGAGCAGTCTTGGTCAAGATATTATCTGGTTGGTCATTGTCTTAGTCCTATGTCCACAAGGACTGAAGAAGTTCCTGTTGCTTGGGGGAAAATTACAGAAAGAGATAATAAGACCCAGATCATCCAAGTTAACTTTTAAATTTATTTTTGAGGGTGCTGGAGAGGTGACTAAGGGGTTAAAAATGAATACTGTTCCATGACCCACAATGGGCAGTTTACAGTCACCAATAACTCTAGTTCTAGGGAATGTGAGGTCCTCTTCTGGCTTCTGCAGGCATCTGGACTGAAGTACATATGCCCAGAGACAGACAGACAGACAGACAGACACAGACACACACACACACACACACACACACACACACACACACATAAAAAGAAAATAGATCTGAAATAAATAAATGAATAAATAAATAAATTTGGCATTTGGAGTTTCCAACAAGAGGAAGCGCCATTACAGGCTCTATTGGTAGCTTTGCCCCAGGAAATAAAATATTCCCATAGTCTGATAAGCACTTAAGGAAGGCCTGGGCTGGAGAGAAATTACAGAGACAATACTTGCCACAGCTATGTGTGGGGACCCAGGAAATGGAGGCTTATGAGTCTTCGTGGCTGGGAAAATGAAAGTAACTTGTGGGAGATATCTAAGATGGCACTGGCCAGAAGATGCTGGGGTGGAGTTGGAGCCCGATCATGGGTATAGCTGATTGGGTGAGCAAGACTTCTGTGCTCATGACCAGTGCATGATCACCATGTTACCAGGCTTGTGCTAAGTGATGTAATAGAATGACCTTTAATGTGAAGGCCCAGGTAGCCTCATGTGGAAACACCCATTTGGTTCTGTATATAAGCTAGGAGACGGAACATTGAAAATGGGAAATGCTTACATATCATCCCTGTTGCATCTGTTTGTCTTTGGAAAAGGCTGGAGAGTTGGGAGGGCAGCACACTCACCTTTCCCTGAGACCCCCTTATGTGGTGATTGCCCTATAAAGGTTGTGCCATCCCCCCACCCCACGTGGGCATAACTGGCTCCCAAACATGGGGCAGGAAGACTTTCATTTGCATAAGGGACAGGAGGAGAAGATCTAGGGTCAATTGGTCAGTGAAGTGAGTGATCCCCGAAAGGATGAAGCAAGCAACTTTAAAACCCAAAAAGCCTGCACTTAAATCTCTGAAATATATGCTTAAAAGCAGAGGTTTGGAACTTTCCAAGATCCAAGCCACTGAGGTCTGGGAGGTAGGCGATTTAAAGGAACTTAAGAAGCAGTAGCAGTAGAAGCAGGTGGATCTCTGTGAGTTCAAGTCCAGTCTGGTCTACAAAGTAAGTCCAGGACAGCCAGGGCTACACAGAGAAACCCTGTCTCAAAAAACAAAACAAAACAACCCCCCAAAACCAAACCAAACCAAACCAACCAACCAACCAACCAACCAAACAAACAAACAAAAACAGAAGGCAGTAGCAGAGGATGGGCCTATTTCTCCTTGGGCAGAGGTGGGGCAATCTCCAGCCCCGTTAGCCCAAGGAGGAAAATCAGAAGCCCAAGGGCCAGTTAAGTTATCTAAAGGGCCCTCGCCTGGCTGCAACTCCACACAGAGGTCCCCTTTGCATGCCTGTGAGGCACCCAGGGCAAATTGGACGGTACCCATTGTCCTGGGGATAAGACCCAAAATGGACATTACCATTGTGGGAAAGAGGTTCTGTTGCCTGAAAGATACTGGTGCTGACCAGACTGTGTTAAGAAAAGAGGAAATCCCTCACAGCTGGAAACTTGTCTCTGTCCCTCCCCTCAGTCTTAGGAGTTGGAGGGAATACCTGTCAGAAGAAAGCCAGTACTGGCTTCTATGGAAGGACATGGATGGGTCCACGGGGGAGGTTAGACCTTTGGTTGTTTCAGGGCTCAATGCAAACCTGTTAGGTGAGGATATCTTGGGTCAGGCAGATGCTTACATTCTTTGGGAGGTATGCCCAGGGTCTATGCCTGGCTGGAGAAGGTGGCTAATTTAATAATAAAGGCCAGGGACATCATGCTGCACCATTATGGGCATGACCCAGACAAGATTGTAGTTCCTTATTGATTGGCAGACTTTGAATGGGGTCGAAGGAATAATGACAGGCTGGCCCTATCTCTTGAGGAATTCCTTGGAAAGCTAGACTCCCATTATGGGTCATATAAATGGGTTACTTCTTTTAAAAACCTGGATTGGAGGACTCCTCAATTATTCAAATTTAAGCCAATTACAGGGACCCTCAGCATGTTTATGGACGGGGGCAAAGAAGGGGCAACTGTGGTCATATTCCAGGATGGCGACTCAAAGACATATACACATCCCTGTGAGGGCTCAGTTTAAAGGACTGTTTTCAGTCATCCTAGCTTTGTCCAAGGTCCCTCAATCTATGAACCTGTTCTGTGATAGCCAATATGTGGTAAATTTGCTTCTTGGACTGCCTCAATCCTATATAAAGTTGGATAGTAATCCCATCACCCCTTTAATGATTCAAGCATGAACATTACTGTTTGACAGGATAAATGTTATATATGTACATCATCTCAGAGGCCATCAAGGGCTACCTGGCCTGATGTCCTTAGGAAACCACCTTGCTGATGAGAAAGCTTCATTTAGGGTCCAGGCTGTTGCTCTACAGGAAGCAAATAGTCTTCATTGATCTAACCCACCTTAATTGGAGAGAGCATCACAAAAGATTTCCCCAGATCCTGATTGGAGATTTAAAAAAGATTGTACTTGTAAATCCTGCCTACCTTTTCTACAAGTCCCTCCTTTACAACAGATGGGAATAAATCCCCGTGGCTTAAAACCTAATACACTATGGCAGACTGATGTGACACACTATCCTCCCTTTGGAAAACTTAAATACATAATTGTCTCTATTCATCCTTTCTCTCATGCCTGCTGGGCCACTGCCCATATGGGTGAAAAGGCTAAACATAAACAAAGCCATTTTTTTTTTCTTTACAATGTTTTGCCACATTAGGCCTACCTCATCAGGTAAAAACAGATAATGGACCATGCTTTGGTAGCAGGGCCTTTTAAAACTTCTTTCACCAGTGAAAACATTAAACATACTACAGGAATTCCCCATAATCCTAGGGGACAGGCAATCATTGAGAGACATCACCAAAACTTAAAAATCCAACTACAAAAACAAAAAGGGGGAATGAGCCCTCATCAACAACTTGGGCTGGCATTGCTTACTTTAAATATTCTAAAGTTTTCAAAAAATGAGACTCTTTCACCTTTCCAAAAACATTGGTCAATTCAAGATCATAAAATAGACATATGGGTAAAATGGAATGATCCTGCCACAGGATTGTGGAGGGGACCTGACCCGATTATAACCATGGGATGAGTATTTGGATGTGTGTTTTCAATAGGAGAACCAAGCCCTATATGGGTACCTGCAAGGAACCTTAAATTTCTCCCACAGGGTGGGAAGTCCCTTGCACCTGATGCTGCTGCCACATCTGCTGAAACAAATGACCAATAAGGAGAGAAAGGCTCTCTGGTGGCTTCAAAACTGCATGGCCAGATTAGGCCAAAGTTCCCACAAGAGGAGAAAAAGAGGAAAGAAGAGAAAAAGGCCAATAAATACCTAATGCAAAAAGTTCCAGGACTAAAGAAGAGCTCCTGAGAGGCTATTTTTCATATTGTTTTCCAGATGCTGGTGTGCCTGGCTTGGCTGTTGATTGGAGGGTTGCAGACCCCACAAGTGAGAATGGAAGGAGGCAGAGGGAGAAGGATCATGAGTTCGAGACCAGCTTGGACCATCCCTGCCAGACAGATGTCATCAACTCTGCCTCTAATCTGCTGTGACCCTGACATGAACCACCACTACTGCTCAAACCCTCCAGATGGTCATCCATGATATCTCTGGGATACAACAGCAGCAACTTGCCTTGGCCAATCGTCTTGCCGGGGGAACAAGAAGAGATCACCTTGTTAATTCTCAATATAGAGTAAATCCTACTGCTATGATTGGTAATTTGCCTACATATGTGAATGGGCCTTGAAATGATAAGTGTTTACAAATGTCAAGCTTGCTACTTAATGATGTTATAAAATTTAATGATGCTAGGTTCTGATTGTCCCTACTACCACTGTCTTTCAAGCTATCTAAAGTCAATTGATTTCATGGTTTTAATGGTCTAATCTGACATTGATGGGTTAATTCTTGTTTATGCTTTAATGGTTTGGGGGCTATATTGGTATTGGAGGTACCACCAACAAAATGTACAACTAAGTCACAAGCTGGTAATGCTTGCTCATGTGATTAAGGAGGTTTTCCCTAATGGGGTCCTCCACAGCCCTTGGATTAACATGGCCCTTAATGAGGCCATATGAGACCTTTGAGGGGTGATGAACATTCATAAAGGATGATGAGCACAACACTGGTCTGGTCCATCCCTGTTCTCTCACTTCACTGCTGATGAGCAATGGGCAAGAAGCTGGTCTCTCACTCTGAGAGTCTCTCCCCTCGAGAGTTTTTCCCCCTCCCTGTTGTTTAAATAAATAAAAGAGGGGAGATGTGGGGACCCAGGAAATGGAGGCTTATGAGAAATGCCTCATGGCTGGGAAAATGAAAGTAACTTGTGGGAGATATCTAAGATGGTGCTGTCTGGAAGATGCTGGGGAAGAGTTGAAGCCTGATCATGGGTATAGCTGACTGGGTGAACAAGACTTCCATGCTCGTGACCAGTGCATGATCACCATGTTACCAGGCTTGTGCTATGTGATGCAATAGGATGACCTTTAATGTGATTGGCCCATATAGCCTCATGTGGAAACACCCATTTGGTTCTGTATATAAGCTAGGGGACAAAACATTAAAAACTGGAAATGTTTAGATATCACCCCTGTTGCATCTGTTTGTCTTCAGAGTGAAGGCTGGAGAGTTGGGTGGGTAGCACACTTACCTTTCTCTGAGACCCCCTTATGTGGTGATCACCCTATAAGGGCCCCGGCAGCTATGGGAAAGCAGGGTGCTGGAAAGGAGTTGTTCTCAGTAGGAACTAGGAAACACCTTTTCACCTTCTGCAAAAGAAGATGTCCTATTGTCTGAAAAAAGGCTGGGCTTCCGTCAAAGATCAATGATACACGTGGTTCCTTAATAATAGTCTCCTCAATGTGATTTCTTTCCTGATATCAGGGCTTTGTTCTCTAACTTAATTGGTGACTCCGGGACTTGTATAGTAGAAATGTCCCAAAGCCAAAAGAGCGATTACAGTCAGTTGCAGGCTTGGGATTTGTCCCACACATGGTACAATAACAAAGCGTAATGGTAGGGGACACACTTCATTGGGAGTGCCAAAACTTTTAGACCTATGGCTTACTTCACCACCAAAAGTTTGCAGCAAATAAATATCTAAGATGTCTGTAAACTGTGATAGCTAAAGCAAAAACTCTGACAGATGACTCTTGTCAAGAATATAAATGTCTTCTTATGTTTACTGACACCTTCTCAGGGTAGATAAAGACCCTACTCAGACTAAAAGAACTCAGTGGTTACTCTTTGAAGACTTTGCCTTTTTCCGTCTCCACAGCCCCATGAACACCTTAAAGACAAGGCCACTTGCACAAACAGTTAAAAGATTAAAAGACTTGAAGATCCTCTCCAAACACAAAGTATATCTTAATTTCTTAAATGCTATCTTTTTATAAACAAGTAGCTGTAAACTTATTTAGCTTTATTTGTGTATTTATATTTTGATACTGTTGGTATTCACTGTTACAATCTCATATTCTACCTTTTTAAAATTGTAGTTTAGGATTTTTCCATATTCTTAATCATCAGTGTGTTTTATCAATAGTTGAAAGGACCATGCTCTCAGGAATAGCCTAACCAAAGGCAGCTCTTCTGGATCAGGCATGGTTGTGGCTTCCCTGGATCTTGTCCTTTCTGGGGATACCAACTGGCGTAACTATGTTACTCTTACTTAGGCCTTCTACCATTAATCTTGTAAAAATTGTGTCTTCCAGGGTATGATAGTCTCATACTAATTCTCTATGATACAGACCATCCTGCCAACTTCTACTACACACAGTCCACACCCTCTTCTCCAGTCAAGACATAAAGTATGACAGTGTTATATGGCTGCTCTTAGTCAGAGACCATGTCCCTCATTAGCATAGAAGAAAGAAGACTGATTCTCATCATTCAAAAAGATTCCTGGGGTTACAGCTGTAGTGAGAATTTTGTAATTTTGGTTTCCTTAAAAACCACAGAAATGTTATGGGCATATATTTTTGTTTTAACCCCAGGTGTGGGTATATGGGGCTGTTTCACAGCAGGGAGGTGGAAGTCCCCTCAAACATCAGTCAACGGTGACTATGATTTGCCTCATGCTCTAGCAGGTGTGCGGTTTTGCCAGCTGCAGATACTTTCTGGGAGTGAATGATGTTTGGAATTCTGGGAAATTTTTAGGGGATATAAAAATGCTAGAGGAGGGGTTGCATTGTTGGTTAGTTGGTGGCTGGATGCTGTTGGTTGCTGTTTGTCAAGCAGTCATGCATAAGGAAACAAGAAGACGGAATGAGAACTTCTGACTGTGAAGGTCAAACTTGCCCCAAGGAACTCAGTACCTTTAATTGGCAGGAAGTAGTCTGACGATAATTTTGCCCCCTTTCCCTTCTATCATTGTTTCTTTCCTATCTAGTGTTAGGGGGTTAATAAAGGGAGGAGAAGGGTGGAAGAGAGGAAAAGGTACCACAAAGCAGCAAACGTCAGCTACATAAAGCTCTCTGGTGGAGTTGGGTCAGGAACAGCATTAAGAGAGTGTGTCAAAGAAGCCAGTTGGCAGCAGAAGCCTGGGAATCTCTCCTAAGATTCCCATATATGGGGCTGCATGGAACAGAACAGAATGTGTTAAAAATGTTAAAACTGAATGTGTTAAAGAATTCCTTTGAATTCTGAGTGTGGGAAAACTGGGTGCTATTAAAAGACACATAAAGGATTTTGGAGTGCTGTGGCCATCTGCTCCTGAGTCTTCGTCCTCTTCCAGGTCTCTGGCCTAATTCCATTCTAGGAGATGTTTTTCCTTAGTAAACTACTTCTTTTTCTGTCACTATCTGTGTGTCCCTAGTTCAACTCTTCATTCCTTGACATAAAAGCTTAGAAATCTGAGCAGGTACCCTCTGAACTGAGATACATACCTGTAATAGACTTGTCTATAGAGAACAGAGAGCTGTTGTTGAAGCAGGGTGGAACGGAAAAGAGCATGCAAGAAAGATCATAGATACACACATGAGCCTTCAGTGCAAGATTCTCTAAAATCAGTTTGGAAAATACATAGCTAGGAAACATGGGAGCCTTCAGTCTTATACAAGCTGATGTGAGGAGTACTATTCCTTGTATACTACGGCTACGACAAATGTCTGCCTGCATGTTCCAAAGTAGAAGAGGCTCTGCTGGAAAGTAAGGTTCCAAACCTTTATTGTCACCCCAATTCTATGATCAGAGCCTGGGCAAGAATGTCCTAAGAGACTCGGGAGGGATGAGTGTGTGGAAGTATGATTCACTGAAGCACGTAAGTCACCAGGGAATATGTGTTAAGCATATGTGTTATATAAAGAAATATGTGCCAAAAAAAGACACTAAGAGTAAACTGAGAGTGAATGTGCATTTAATATCATGCAACACACACACACAGACACACAGGCATACACACACACATCGACACACACGCACAGACACACAGACACAAACACACAGACACACACACAGACAGACACACATACACGTACACACACA
>CAJQZJ010031933.1:11281504-11305956 GCA_907164525.1 Lophiomys imhausi
GTGTGTGTGTGTGTGTGTGTGTGTGTGTGTGTGTGTGTGTGTGTGTGTAAGAGAGACACAGAGAGAGACTATCTGTCATCACTGACCTGTAGATCCTGGTGCCTGGAACTCTGATGCCTGGAATCTCCAACTGATTTCTTCAGGCATTAGCACTGTGTTTATAATGTCTGGTCAGGGTGGGTCAGGCCTACAGCAATCTGTAATTGGCTCTTGATCAGGGAAGAAGAGTCCAGAAATTTCATAATATCTTCAGCACAGTGCTAATAATAAGGAGATGCGGAGATTAATGAGTATTTGTAGGAAGGGGAGAGAGTCACCCATAAAGCCTTGACAGAGGCCAGACACTGACCTGCTGTCTCTGTAGCTACTGTCATTGACTGTGTTATTAGTGGTTTTGCAGCTAGATAAATAATGCTGGGGTCAAACATCTTTGATGCTCCATGAGGTTCTGTCTGAGTCTTAGAGAGGTCTGAAGGACTAAGAATAGAAAGACTACTGCTGATGGGAGCCAGAAGCATCCAGAGAGCTATAATGAAGCAGGGACTGATTTCATCACGAGTGTGGCTCTGTTTGGGAAGATGAGAAGGAACCTTTTGCTTTTCAGACTTAACTAGTTGATGCAAACTTACTGAGACAGAGTATCTAAGGAAACTCAGCTGTAGAGGATATTGGCTTTAGATTTTTATGGGGACTGTACAGGAGCCATGTGCCCTGGATGACTAGGGAGTGTGAGAATATGAACAGTGCAGGGTCAATAGACTCCATTCTCTAGTTGACAATAATAACTCTGCCCATATGTCCATCCATTTTCCATCTATTCACTCCTCTGTTCAGTTAATTATCTATCACCTAACATATACAAATTCTTTCACCCATCTGTACATCAATCCACTTGTCCATCCTTTGTATATCCTTTATTCATCCATCACTAGGGGTAAAGAATTGGACAGAATATTCTTTGGAGATTAGCTGCCTTATTGTAATTCTACCTTTTGGGTCATTTGCAAATTTCCACAGAGGACTTGATGAAGAAGCGGTGGGTAGTGTCAGTCCAAGACCAAGATGACCACAGACAGAAGAAGAAATGAGAGAAGATGGATGGGATGAGACCCAATTTTTGCTTTTTTTTTGGTGCTGTTGCTATTGTTGTTTTAAACTAACAATTTTCTAATGACACACACCTATGCCATGAGATATTTATTTTGTATAAGGTAATGAAAGCTGTTGTAGAGCTTTGCTAGGTTTTCATTTTTCTATTAGAATGCAATTAATGTTTTCCATCATCTTAAGTATTTTTGGAAAGACAAAATCCTTATTCCTTGCTAAAAATTTTCATTTTCTTCTTGAATTATGTTTCACAGTCATTCATTTCCATGTGTTGTTCTGGGGAGATAAACTGTTTCACTTTTTTTTTTTTTTTGAAATAGGGTTTCTCTGTGTATCCTTGGCTGTCCTGGACTCACTCTGTAGACCAGGCTGGCTTTGAACTCACAGAGATCCGCCTGCCTTTACCTCCCCAGTGCTGGGATTAAAGGTGTGCACCACCACACCCGGCATATATATTTTTTTTATGTTTCACATTTTTAAAGACTCCCCACCCCTTGAAAATGATTTCAGAGCTTGATTTTGGTTACCCAATTTTTGCCTTTATTGACAATATTTATTCTTCATTGTTCTTCACAAGTTTGCACCACTCTGTTTCAAGTGTGAGGTGTTATGTCAGGCAATCAGTATAATATGTAACAACTATTCACACTGTTGTGTCAAAGACCCATAATGTATCATCTCTGTTGCTAAGGAACTTTATAGTTTAGGTGGGGAGCTAAGGCACAAACAGAAGGCAATTTTAAAGGTCACACTGAGCTGTAAGCCAAGGGCATGTGGAAGACAATAGCATCAGAGAAATCCTTTAGACATGACATCAGAATCTCCCTCCAAGTGGCCAGATCTATGCTATGCCATCTTGAGGCTTTTCCCCAACAACTCCAAGTTCAGGACTTTATAGCCCCTGGAGAAGCACAAATGTTGTTCATGATATTTATGGTTAAGATTTGGGAGGGTCCTTCAGGTAAAAATGTCCTCTGGATAATAAACACCTGTTGGTGTTTTCTAGAATAATAAAAAGTAAATGTATTCTTCTGCCTGCAGACCATTGGATGCTTTAAGCATAAGGTGGGCTGAGGTTTTGCTTTTTCAGGATAAAGACTGTCATCTTCTTAACCTCTTCCCTCATGACCTAATCTTGAAACATCTTTGATCTTCAATATCTGCAGTTGACAAAAATCCTACCTGCTGTGGGCATTTCTTCTCTGAAAATATTGGCCCAGGCCTGTGGCTTCTACCAAAATTATAGAAATCTAAAACCTCTAGGTTGTTTTCATTTGAACAGTCATTATGCCAGATTCTCTCAGGCCATACATGCCTCCCTTTACTGTTACCATAACAACAACAACAAAACAAACATACTTCTATTCCTTCTTTCAGTGTGGTTTTGGAAATGTCAGCTTACCCAGGATAAAATATTTTTGAATTCTGTCACTCTGAAAAGGCTAAAGCAACCACTTTGACCTTCAAGAATGAGGTGGAATTTGAACTACTCCTTTAAAGGGTTTCGATGAGTGGAGGAAAGGGAAAGGATGTTCCAGAATTGTGAGTTTCCACATTCTGTATTCACCATGTTCCAAAAATTTGCCAAGCATTATGTTAGGTACTCAAAAACATATTGGTGCAGATCCAACTTTAAGGTCAGTTGGGTGTCACAGACCCAAACCAGATTTTTTCAAGGAAATAAGTACAGAGTATTGTCATAGCAAATGACCAGGAATCTCATCTTTTCAAGGAGGTGATAATTTTGCAAAATTATAAAAAGTGAATGATTTCTATAGGCATAGAGGATGGATACAGTGCCACAAAATAGAAAATGCACCATGAGACTGTCTGACTCACAGACAGGCAGTGTGAATGGGGTACACAAAAATACAGCCTAGTACCTGAGGTCAGTGTCCTGAGGTATATATGTCCCCAGTATCCCTGAGAAGCCTGTGGTAGAAATGGTGCTACTTATTTCTCAGGGAGTCTAGATGCATTTGAACTGAAGATTCTAGGACAAGTGGAGGTTGCCTCCTCTGTCTTTCTTCTTGATGCTACTTCTACAAACTCTAAACCTGTCAAGCTGGCCTCACAATTACCAGTAAATACCTAGTGCTCTGATATAGACCCCGTCTTCCACTTTTACTCTCAGTCCACAATGTTTTAGGTAGAAATATTAGAGACAGAGACTGGTGTTTGTGTGTAGGCGGGAGGTGCAGAGATGGGAAGAAGTAACAGTTAACAATGAAGCTTGTTATCTGTTTAAATAGACTATTTGGATTAATAAAGGACTGATATTCATTTTGAGAAGGAAAATGAAAATATTGGAGAAAGTTTTGATCATAATTAAGTGCATGTGCTTCCCTTTCTTTGAATATTATTTACTGTAGCTTATCAACTTAATCCAGAATCTAGGAACAACATTGGTTAGTTCATAGGGTTTCTATGGGACAGGAATTTGGAGTAGCTTGGTTGGGCGGTTCTGCTTCAGTTTCTCATAAGGCTGCAATCAAACCAGCAGCTGGGCAGGCCATGCTTCTGAGCTTATACATTCAGCTATTGCCCATGGAAGACTAGTTTTTCCCATATGATCTCTCTATGGGGCTGCTTACAGCATAGAAGCTGGCTTCCACTAGTGTAAAGACAAAGACCAGGCCCCAAAAGAAGTCACTGAGTTGTCTTTTATAATCCACTCTCTTTAGTAGTAGCCTACTGTCATCTCTGCTGAATTCCACTAGTCCAGAGGTAACTCTGGTAGAGTGTTAGAGGGAATGAACAACAGGAAGTAAGGACCACTAGCAGCCCCATTCATCCCCTCCAGCTGCCAGAGCCAATTACCACACACTTAGTAACTTAAAACAGCAGGAATTTATTTTGTGACAGGAGTCTGAAATCCAGGTGTCAGGAGGCGGCACTCTCTCTGTAGGAAGGAGCCCTTTCTCCTCTCTCTCTCTCTCTCTCTCTCTCTTGCTTCTGATAGTTCACACAGTGTGGGACTCTCTTTGGCTGGTGGTTACTTACAGGGACACTTTAAGCTTTGCCTCTGTCTCACATGGGCCTGTCCTGTGGCTCTTCTGTGTCTAAGTTCTCATTTTCGAAGGACACCAGTCAAGTGAGATTTAATACAGCACTACACCCATAAAGACCCTGCTCAGGAAAGATCATGACATGAATTTGAAGTGGAAACTCTCCAACCAGCACAGTGGCCCCCTTGGAAGTTGCCTGTCATTCCTTGGAGTCCCAGGGGTTGTGACCATCCCAGGTCACATTCCAGCTTTTCCCCTTACATTCCCTTCCTGCTTCCTTTCTTTTTTTCTCTCCACTCCTTTCTTCTTTCCTGTGTTTCTTCTGTAAATCCCTTATCCAGGAGATTACAGCACACACTCTCCACGTTCTTCCTCGTTTTTCTGGGATCTGCCTTTTGCTCTCTCCACCTGTCACTCAGAGCAGCTGAGCTCAATTTAGATTTCACTCCTGGGTAACAGAGGTTGAGAACAATCAGAAGCTGTGTCTGCCCCACTTCCCTCCATATTGAATCCTTTTCTTCTTATTATTATTATGCAAATAATCTCCTCCATAATGGAAAGGTTGATAAACACAAATAAAAAAGAAAAGTCACCTATATT
Organism: Lophiomys imhausi; assembly: GCA_907164525.1. Lineage (NCBI taxonomy): Eukaryota > Metazoa > Chordata > Mammalia > Rodentia > Muridae > Lophiomys > Lophiomys imhausi. The sequence continues at coordinate 11,286,220 of CAJQZJ010031933.1, forward strand.
GCCCCCACCTGGACATGGCTACAATTGACCCCTTTAAAAATGTATAATTTAGATAAGTATATTTTAATCAAGATGAAATTACATGATATGTTACTCTGTAGCAATATTTTCCAACTTAATGTTCATGAGCATCTTTCTATATGAGTAGAGACCAGAATCAGGGATTTTTGTTTTACCTCTGGTTTCAAACCAGGACAGTGTGCCTGGCTAGCTTCTGTCCTCTATCCTGACACCATCCTCTCAGTCCAGGGCCAGAGAATGAAGGCAGGGATGAAGGAGGCAGATGTCAGCAGCAGGATTGAGGGAAGGCACCTGGCCAGCCAAGGACCTTGGTGACACCTCCTTCTCATGCACAGTAGGGAATGGCAGAGCTTCTGAGGCACTAAGTCAGGCTTCACTATGCACGAGCAGGTCCCACCTCTCCTCTCCCTCACCCAAGAATCTTTTCATGTTGCTCTTTGTTTGTCCTATGTGGTTTCTATTAGGGTCCACACCAGTGGTAGTACCTTCCAATTGGAAGGAATGTACACACTGAGCTCCAAGTACCAGACAGAAGATTTACCAACACTGGGAACCAGGAGAAGAGAGAGGGCCCTGTACCTTCTAAGTCAGAGGTGTGAGTCCTTTGGGGATAGAGAAAGTCAGCCACTATGGAGCTCCTCTATCACCACCTGTCCACCCCCCCCCCCTCCCGCCTACTCTGCCTCTGCTCAGGGAGTTTGGGGACTATGCAGATCTAGTCACACTGCTGAAAGTAGAAGTCCATGATGGGAGCATTCCAGGCAGAGTCCTCAGGGATCTGGGTGAGCCTGACAGGCTGGTCAGCTTCAGGCACGGTGCAGAGGAACCAGCCTGGGTAGGCAGCTGACTCGAAACTGGAGGTAAGGCCCATATCCCTCCGGTAGAAGGTGAAGCTCTTTGATTCCTTGGTCCCAAGGTAGAGCTCCATAATGTTCACTGGCTGTAGAAAAGGGGCATCATGACAGGTGAGAAACAGGAGTGGGCAAATGAGAGTACTAAGCTGGCCAAGAGAAAGGTCCTCAAGACAGGAGGTAGCACTGGACTAACAGTGCCTTTGCTAGCATCCAAAGGTACCTATGCTGTGATGTTGTAGCAGCCCAAGTGTGCTCTGCCTCACAGAACCTGGTTCAGACAGAATGCCAAGATGCTGCAGAAAGTCTTACCTCAAGTTTCAGAATTGGCTCCTTCTCTGTCCCACAGGACAGGCACTGGCTTCCTCCCTGAACACCTAGGATGACAGGGGACAGACTGGCATCCAGTGTCCGATTTGGGACAACACTGATCTCCTCACCTAGAGGAAAAAAGACAAGATTCAGGAGCTTAGTTTTCCTTCTGTCCATTCTATCTGAGTAGGGGAGTAGAAACATCCTGCCTTCCAACACACAGATAAGGCCAATCTCCTCCTCACCTGGCCTATATCAGAACTCAAAGCACAGAAATACCAGGCCAGTCCCCCCACCCAAGTTCTCTTGCTTAGGGTCAAACTTTGAGAGATTCTCTAAATTCCAAGAGATCACCCCTCCCAACCCTCCCTTTAACTCCCTTGACTCCCAGGCCTCTTTTCTGGACCTTGTCTTGTCCTGTTAGAGTTGTACAGATGCCTTTGGTTCCTGTGGGATTTCTGTGAGCAGAACAGGGTTTTGCTCTTCTCTGTACATCACCCATCACTGGATGTACACACACACACACAACATAAATACATGCATAGTATATAGATACAATCACACATATGTATGCACTTCCATACATATTGCATATAATCAAAATATGTATACATCCATAGGGATACATACATACAATGTATATATAGCATGCACATACATACATATATAACTATATTTATATACATGAGCTTATGCATTAACATGTAGATATAGCCTCACATAGTGTTCCCATATACACACATGTACATACAATGCAGCACACGGCTATGTATGGTATGTATGGCTTTGGTACCCCATAATAGTGCCCAGGTAAACATGTATGTGCTGTTGTAGAAAGGCCTGTCAAAGTATGAGGACACAATAAGTAAGCAAGAGGCCAGAGAGTGGTACCTACTATCCAGAGCTCACCACTGTGGGTAATCAAGGGTCTCTAGAGAGCAGGATGGACAAGCAGAGCCCGCCCACTTGGGAATAAATATCTGTTTTAGCCTTCTGCAGAGTACTAGCTCTCAAGGAGGTAGAATATTCAAGTCTGTCCTGGAAAATAGCCCACCTCTACACAGAGGCTTCACTGGGGTCCCCACTTTGCTTGAAGTCTGTTTTATGGCTCCCTGTCTAACATGGTGGTTCTGTGATTGGGAGGCCTGCTACTGGTTTACAGAGCTATTTAAGGGCTTCTAAGCACATACCCCCAGAGACTACAGAGACCTAGGATTCATGGATACCAACCTTTAATGACCTTCCCCGCATGCAGTCCTCCAGCCAGCAGCTGGTTATCATGCAGATAAAGTACCTTTAAGGCTGAATCCTTCATTCTGAAACATGAAGAAGGAACATTATTCCATAAAGGTAGGAATGAGCGGACACTCTACCTTGCCCTGGTTCTAGAAAATCTCCCAAAATTCAGCTATCTTGTCTTCCTTGATATACACTGTGCCAGGCACAGCCACACAAATTTCAGTCCTAGCTCTGCAAGATGACCGACCCCTCTGCCTCTCATCTGTGCCTGAGGTCTTTTCTTTCCCCATATTAAACCTTTTATATCCCAGATAATCTCCTCTCACTGCTCTGTTGGAGACTCTATGAGTTGGAGCCCTGACTTTTCAATGTCAGGAGACCACTTCTCCAACCTTCTTTGATGCCCTTGATTGATAGGCTTCTTTTCTTAGACCTGTCTTGATCAGCCTCAAGTTGTTTGGACATTTTTAACCACTGTCAGATCCCTGTGACAGAAGAGGGTCTTACCTGAGCTAACTCTGACCAGGAAGATTTGGGATGAGTTTCAACAAACAAAACACTCAACGCTCTCTGAGTGTGACTGTCTTCATTGCTAAACTATAACAGTGGGTTAGATAACACCCAGGCCTCTTCCTAATTAAAATCTGATTCTTGGCTTTTTGTTTTTGAGACAGAATCTCACTGTGTAGTCCTGACTGGCCTGGAACTCACTATGTAAACAAGGCTGGTCTCACACTTGTAGTTCTGACTGCCTCTACCTCTTGACTTCTTCCATCCTGATTGAACATTTCAAAGCACATTTGCTTCCACATATATTCATTCCATCCTGAGGACTTTCTTTAAAGTTTTATTTTTCAAAGCTACTTCTCAGTTGATTTTCTGAGATTCTGTAAGATGAAATTTACATTCTATAGTAGACTTCTGCAGATGGTATATGGGGAAAAGTTTGCAATGTAAAATTGTTTTGATGCCTGACCAAACAGTTTTTGCATATGTATGTGTATGTGTGATGTTCATGTATGTATGTAATGTATGTATGTATGTTCACATATGTGTTGGTACATGTGTGTGCATGCTCCATACATAGGTAGCAACTCCACTTTGGGTGTCTTTCTTAACCTTGCACCACTTTATTTATGGAGGCAGGGTCTCTTGTTGAACCTAGAATTTGCCAATTTGACTAGTCTAGCCAGCTTATCCCAGGGATCTTTTGTCTCTCAATCCAGGTGCTGAGATTAGAGGCTGGCCTCAGACACCCATCAGGCGTTTAGGCAGATTCTGGGGATATGAACTCTGGGAGTCACATTTTCCCAACATGAACTTTATCCATAGAGCCCATCTTCCCATCCCCAAACATGATAAGGAAGTAGCATTCCACACCTTCCCACAGTCAGAGAGCACTATTGCACAAACCATCTCATGGGACTGAGCCTCAGAGGACATATTTGGGAAATCCTCCAACCCCTTGGCAGCATAGGAATTGGTTCTGGGACCTCTGCAGATACCAAAGCCCATAGGTGCTAAGGCCATTATATAAAATGGTTGTAGTATTTGCTTCTTACTGGTATCTGTCCTCTTGAATACTTTATCATCTCTACATTACTCTAATTCCTAACACCATTCAAATAGTATATAAAGTTATGCTGTTATTTAAGGGAGGAGTAACAAGAAGTCTGTATGTGTCTGCCACATATGAAAAGTCTTCCCAGTATTTTCAATTCAGTTTGTTGGATCTGTGATGGAAGAAACCACAGATACAGAAATCTGACAAGCTGTGAACTGAGTCCAGTGAGAGTAAGGACCATTCTCATCCATTGCTGTAAAATCTGTAGTAGGATGCCCAGCTCAGTGCATATAAGGGAGATGGACAAGCTTTTGTGTTTCTCCCATTCCCAGGAAGGATCATGGAGGAAATAGTACAGTGGCTGGGCTGAGGAAAATTAATAGTGATGAGATGCAATAGTGGATCTCTATTAGGGGTCACCCAACTCCCCTCACCAAAGATGACAGGCTTCAGCTCCACTCCACACTGCCTAGTTACTTGTCCCAGCACCCATCCTCACACTCAGAATCAGGAACCTGTGAGAGTCCTGCTCAATCTTTTCCCAGTCTGAAGAGCTCCAAAGGGTATTGGTCCCACCTTCCCAGCTACCGTGATACCCCAGATTGGAGAGCCGCCCTTGCTGTCTACCAAGGACTCACATTTTGGGGACGCCAACAAATCAGATGACCAAATACTCACCGGAAGCACAGTGCCCCACTCAGGACCATCATGAGCTCCACAGTATGTAGACCCTATTTTGAAACAAACATCAGGAAATTTTAGGCAAAGAAAAGGCTGGAAATCTGAGGCCCGCGTAGAAAGCAGGCTCCAGAGCCTGTCAGTTGTAAACAGCCTGTACAGAGCAGGAGATTCTGGAAACTGTAAGTCAGGAAAGACCCCACAAAGGATCCCTCAGATCTACCCTTTCTCCAGGCAGGAGCCTATGGTTGTCTGCTTGGTCCTCCAACATACCTTGGTCCTTTAAGTACATAAAATACACTATGATTCAGGGAGGAGCCCTGAAACTCACTAGCGAGGAGCAGGTTTTCCCAGAATGATTTCACACCATCCCAAACTTCCAAAAACACCTGCTGTTGTACCTTCTCTCTCAATGAAGGAAGTTTCTATAGACTTCTTCCAAGGACTCTGAAGGACTTCTTCTGGCCGTCCCAGCTCTCCAGCTACACTCAGCTGCTTCAGGTAGTAGATACAGGAATCCAGAGCAACCTTTTTCTTTTCTCCCTTTCTGCCTCCCTTCCTTCAATCCCTTCTGCCTGCCTTTGCCAAGCCTATGGAGCGGTTGGAGGCGGAGATCTGCTTAGGAATGTTTAGGCAACAGTTGCAGAAAAACCAGAAAATCCAGATAAGCAAAAAAAGAAAAATATGCGTGCTTACCTGTCTTTGAATGCATTAACAACCAAAAAAACAGTGTCAACACCTTTTCCTTTGTACACATTTAACCACCGGCAACTTTCCATGTGACAGCACTATAGAGACTATACTTTTTCCAACCCCCATCTTTATGTAGGAACATGGCAGAATATCTTTCCATAGCAAACATGATAATCACATTCTAAGTCTGAACAGCTATATAGTATTTCATGTACAGCTGCAGCATCATTAATGTATACTCATCCACTTATTATTGCACTGGTCCTTCCTGCAGTTGGATTTGTTTGCTTGCTTGATTTTGCTATTGAACACGATGTGCAACAAACCTCTATGATGCTAAACTTTGCCTGTCTTAAATACTTGGTTAATAAAATAATATGTAGTTATAAAATGATTACTATGTCTTTAATACCTCAACAAATTGTAACAGAATTGAAGTTAAGGATCAGTGCATAACAAAAATGTTAGAAGTTTTGAATCCTATTGATAACTATTGATTGTTACCATGTTTCTCAGTAAAGTAAATTTAATGTAAAAGCTGTTTAATGCAAAATTGTCAGATGAACAATGACTAAGTAGAAACAACACCATAATGTAGGTATACCTTATAACTATTTATTAATAACTCTAAACACCTACCAACTCATCAATCCAAGGCACGTTACAAGGATAGGTCTCAGGAGCAAGTCCTTGGGGCAACTTGTCAGCAGTCCCAGTCAAACCAGCCAATACCAAAGGGAACACAGCAGCTCAGTGGTTACCTGGCTCTATCATCATGATGGCCACAACCTCACCTCCACTTGGGGTCAAGTCATCCTCCATCTGTCCGAGACTGCCAAACCTACATGGGGCAGGTGCTGACAGCTCTGGATGCTGCAGCACTACCTCCCCCAACTTGAGGTCATGGTCCCATCAGGCCTTCTGGTTTTTCACCGGAGCCTCATCTGCCTGCCTGAGCTTGCCACCTCAGGGCAGGTGCTGCACTTGCCCAGTCTAGGAGCTGGTCATTGAGGCCATGGTCTCTTCCATCTGTTTGTGTTTGTAGAATCTTCTCTGGGCACATGCTGCCCTCCGCATCACCCTTTGGGGTCACGAACTCTTTCAGTGCTCCTCGAGGCCTCAGTGCCATGGCGTTCACAGCTCCAAAGGAGCCTTCACATGGGCTCTGCCCAACACAGGCCACAAGTCTCGGGCAGTGGCAAGCTTTGTCTAACATCTTGTGGAAGTGAAGCAGCAATGAGCAGAGATGAGAAGCAATGCCAAACAAAAAAGCCCTCTCAGGTTTCCAGGCCTTCCTTTATACACTCTCTCCAGTCATGCACCAGGATGTTTGCTCATTGGCCTCCTCAGGAAGCCCACCTGTTGACCAAGTTCATGTGTGTTCCCAGGTGTTTCCCACAGGTGCCAGCCAGCAGGCTGATTTGCATGCCCCCCATGAGTCTGCTCTTCAGCAGCAGATCAAGCACTCACACATCATTTACATATTCACTCCTTTTCCAAAGAAATTCAAACCTCCACCACATCATAACATCTGCAAAAAACAAAACAAAACAAAACAAAAAAAACCAAACCAAACCAAACAAAACAACAACAAAAAATTCCTGAAGAAGCAGCCTAGAGGCAAGGTAGAGTTTTAAGTAAGATTGTTCTTATCTGTCAGAGAAGACAATATTGTTTCACCTAAGAAAGCCCAAGAGCCAGGACACCTCCTGGAAGTCAGTGTCTTCTAGACAAGACACAGATACTATACCCAAGAAATCTCAAAGATGTTGTTGTCTAAATAAGACCTGAATAGTGACTACTTGTTGATATGCCATTGTGGATGAGAAACTTCACAAGGTCCTCCTCCTAGATGAAGAATTAAAGGCAGTCAGAACTGCTGAGAAATGGTGAATTCATTTTCCCCAAGGATGAACTCCCCAACAGGTTTATTCAGTCCTAAATAGTCAGGTCTAAATGCATGTACATACAAGCAACACTAAACAGACTAAGTATCTTGGGTGTGTGTATCAATAATGCTTATAGAAGAAATGGTATAAATTTGAGGGAGAATAGAAGGTTTATAGGAGAAGTTATAGAGAGAAGCAGTAGACATGATGTAAATACAATACTTATGTTTGAAATTCTCAAAAATATAAAGTTAAATTTTTTAAAATTTATTGCTTCAGGTTACATCTCCATCATACTGTCCTCTTTACACTCTTCCCAGTCCGGCCTTCCCACCCTCTACCCCCTAACCCTTCCATCCCACTCCTCTGGAGGGGATTGTCCCTACCTAACAGTCCCCTACCCCAGTTCAGCAGTCATATGAGGGCCAAGAGCCTCCTCATACACTGGGGACCTACAAGGCAGCACCACTAGGGAAAAGTGTCTCATTGACAGGGAGAAAAAAAAAAGTCTATGTCCATATTCCCTTTGGTGTGTTGATTGTAGTATAGATATCATGTACTATATAGCTAAAATCTGACTATAAGTAAATGATAGATGCCATGGGCGTCCTTCCGGGTCTGGGTTAGCTCACTAAGGATGAGCTTCTCTAGTTCTATCCATTTGGCTGCAAATTGCATAATTTCATTGTTTCTGATAGCTGAGTAGTATTCCATTGTGTAGATGTACCACAGTTTTTTAATCCATTCATCAGTTGTGGGACATCCGGGTTGTTTCTAGTTTCTACAAATAAGGCTGCTATGAACATAGATGAGGAAACTTCCTTGTCATTCGGTGAGAAGTCATTTGGATGTATACCCAGAAGTGGTATGGCTGGGTCTCGAGGCAGAGCTATTCCAAGTTTTCTAAGATATCACCAGACGGACCTCCATAGTGGTTGCACAAGCCTGTACTCCCACCAGCAATGGAGGAGGGTTCCCCTTTCTCCACACCCTTGCCAGCATGTGCTGTCATTTGAGCTTTTGATCTTAGCCATTCTGAGAGGTGTGAGATGGAATCTCAGAGTCCTCTTGAGTTGCATTTCTCTGATGGTTAAGGATGCTGAGCATTTCTTCAAGTGTCTCTCAGCCTTTAGGAATTCCTCCTTTGTGAATTCTCTATCTCTTTCCCCCATTTTTTTGATTAGATTATTTGGTTTCTTGGCATTTAATTTCTTGAGTTCTTTGTAAATTTTGGATATTAGCCCTCTGTCAGATGTGGGGTTGGTGAAGATTTTTTTTCCTCAATTTGTAGACAGCTGTTTTGTTCGAATGACAGTGTCTTTTGCCTTGCCTAAGCTTTACAGTTTCATGAGGTCCCATTTATTGATTGTTGGTCTTAGGTCCTGAGCTGTTGGTGTTCTGTTTAGGAAGTTGTCACCTGTGCCAATGAGTTCAAGGGTTTTTCCCACTTTCTCTTCTAGTAGATTTAATGTGTCCGGCCTTATGTTAAGGTCTTTGACCCACTTGGACTTAAGTTTTGTACAAGGTGATAAGTATGGGTCTAATTTCATTCTTTTACATGTGGACATCCAGCTGGACCAGCACCATTTGTTGAAGATGTTGTCCTTTTTCCATTGTGCGGTTTTGGCTTCTTTGTCAAAAATTAGGTGACCATAGGTGTGTGGGATCATTTCTGGGTCAATTCAATTCCATTGATCCACTGGTCTGTTTCTATACTAGTACCATGATGTTTTTATTACTATTGCTCTGTAGTACAGCTTGAAATCTGGGATGGTGATACCCCCAGATGTTTTTTTTTTTTTTTATTGTACAGGATTGATTTAGCTATTCTGGGTTTTTTGTTGTTCCATATGAAACTAAGAATAGCTTTTTCCAGGTCTAAAAAGAATTGTGTTGGTATTTTGATAGGAATTGCATTGAATCTGTATATTGCTTTTGTTAGGATGGTCATTTTTATTATGTTGATCCTACCTATCCATGAGCATGGGGGATCTATTCATCTTCTGATGGCCTCTTCAATTTCTTTCTTCAAGGAGTTGAAGTTCTTGTTGTACAGGTCTTTTACTTGCTTGGTTAGAGTTACCCCCAGGTATTTTATATTGTTTGGGACTATTGTGAAGGGAGTTGTTTCTCTGATTTCATTCTCAGCCCATTTATTTGTTGTATAAAGAAGGGCTTCTGATTTTTTTGAATTAATTTTGTATCCAGCCACCTTGCTGAAGGTGTTTATCAGCTATAAGAGTTCTCTGGTGGAATTTTTGGGGTCACTTATATATACTATCATATCATCTTCAAATAGGGATAATTTGACTTCTTCGTTTCCAATTTGTATCCCCTTGATCTCTTTTAGTTGTCTTATTGCTCTAGCAAGAACTTCAAGTACTATATTGAAGAGATATAGTGAAAGTGGGCATCCTTGTCTTGTCCCTGAGTTTAGAGGAAATGCTTCAAGTTTCTCTCCATTTAATTTGATGTTGGCCACCGGCTTTCTGTATATTGCCTTTATTATTTCTAGGTACAGTCCTTATATGCCCGTTCTCTCCAGAACTTTTAGCATGAAGGGGTGTTGGATTTTGTCAAATGCTTTTTCTGCATCTAGCAAGAGTATCATGTGGTTTTTTTTCTTTCATCTTGTTTATATGGTGAATTATGTTGATGGATTTTCGAATGTTGAACCATCCCTGCATTCCTGGGATGAAGCCTACTTGATCATGGTATATGATACTTTTGATGTGTTCCTGAATTCTGTTTGCTAGTATTTTATTTAAGTATTTTTGCATCTATGTTCATGAGGGAGATTGGTCTGAAGTTCTCTTTCTTTGTTGGGTCTTTGTGTGGTTTTGGAATCAGGGTAACTGTGGCCTCATAGAATGAGTTTGGCAGTGTTCTTTCTGATTCTATTTTGTGAAAGAGTTTGAAGAGTATTGGTATTAGCTCTTCTTTGAAGGTCTGGTAGAATTCTGTGCTAAAACCATCTGGCCCTGGGCTTTTTATGGTTGGGAGATTTTTAATGACTGTTTCTATTTCTTAGGGGTTATAGGGCTGTTTAATCTGTTAACCTGATCTTGATTTAGCTTCAGTAGGTAGAATCTATCAAGAAAATTTTCCATTTTGCTTAAGTTTTCAAATTTGGTGGAGTATAGATTTTTAAAGTAGGACCCAAATATTCTCTGGATTTCCTCAATGTCTGTTGTTATTTCTCCCTTTTCATTTCTGATTTTGTTGTTTTGATTTTTTCCCTCTTCCTTTTAGTTAATTTGGCTAGGGGTCTGTCTATTTTGTTGATTTTCTCGAAGAACCAACTCTTGGTTTCATTGGTTCTTTGTATCGTTCTTTTTGTTTCTAAGTTGTTGATTTCAGCCCTAAGTTTGATGATTTCCTGCCTTTTGCTCCTCTTGGGAGTGTTTGCTTCTTTTTTTTTTCCAATTCACCCAGTTTAGCTGTTAATTCGCTAATATGAGCTGTCACACTTTTCTTTTTGAAGGCACTTAGTGCTATGAATTTTCCTCATAGCACAGCTTTCATTATGCCCCATAGGTTTGGGTATGTTGTGCCTTCATTTTCATTGGATTTTAAGAAGTCTTTGATTTCCTTCTTTATTTCTTCCCTGACCCAGTAGTCATCCAGTAAAGAGTTGTTCAGTTTCCATGTGTGTGTAGGCTTTCTGTTGTTTCTGTTGTTGTTGAAGACCAGCTTTATTCCATGGTGGTCTGATAAGATACAAGGGGTTATTTCAATTTTCTTGTATCTGTTGAGGCTATTTTTGTGTCTGACTATGTGGTTGATTTTGGAGAATGTTCCATGTGGTGCTGAGAAGAAGGTGTATTCTTTTGTATTTGGGTGAAATGTTCTGTAGATATTTGTTAGGTCCATTTGGTTCAAGAGCTATGTTACTTTAGGAAAAATTGAACTGGGACTCATCATGTGAAATGGAATAGGCTAATATCATAAAGACAAGTAGTGGATAATTTCTTTCATTTGTGAAATCTAGCTAGAAGAAAAGAACAAGAAGGTAAAAGAGGGATTATTAGGGTATGGAAACAGAAAAGAGGAAGAAGAGATCATAAAGGGTCATAGAAATAATTATCATGATCAAAGGACATTATGGAATTATGCATGTATGGAAATACCATGATGAAACCAATTACTTACATAACTAATGAATACACATGAAGAACAAACTCGTGCTGAATTTTGATCCTCATTGTTAATATGAAGAAGTGGGAATAGTTGAGACCTTTAAGAAGTTATTTAGTCCTGAAGGGAGAGGAATGAGTTAGTCTAATTAAGGCTTATCAGGTTCATAAATTGATGGATTGTCTAGGCTGTGGATCTTTTATAAAAGCCAGCTTGGCTTTTATAAAAAAAAAATCCAGCTTGGCTTTTATAAAAAAATCCAGCTTGGCTTTAAAAAAAAAAAAGCCAGCTTGAAATCTATCTTGTACAATAAAAAAAACATCAGGAGGTATCACCATCCTAGATTTCAAGCTATACTACAGAGCAATAGTAATAAAAGTAGCATGGTACTGGTATAGAAACAGACCAGTTGATCAATGGAATCGAATTGAAGATCCAGAAATAAACCCAAACACCTATGGCTACTTAATTTTTAACAAAGAAGACAAAACCATTCAATGGAAAAAGGACAGCATCTTCAACAAATGGTGCTGCTCTAACTGACGTAAGAGAATGCAAATAGACCCATACTTATCACCTTGCACAAAACTTAAGTCTACGTGGATCAAAGACCTTAACATAAGGCCCAACACACTAAATCTAATAGAAGAAAAAGTGGGGAAAAGCCTCGAACTCATTGGCACAGGTGACAACTTCCTGAACAGAACACCAACAGCTCAGGACCTGAGACCAACAATCAATAAATGGGACCTCATGAAACTGAAAAGCTTCTGTAAGGCAAAGGACACTGTCATTCAAGCAAAATGGCAACCTGTAGAATGGGAAAAGATCTTTACCAACCCCACATCTGACAGAGGGCTAATATCCATAATTTACAAAGAACTCAAGAAAATTAAATGCCAAGAAACTAAATAATCCAATCTAAATGGGGAACAGAGCTAAACAGAGAATTCACAAAGGAGGAATCCCTAATGGCTAAGAGACACTTTAAGAAATGATCAGCATTCTTAATCATCAGAGAAATGCAACTCAAGATGACCCTGAGATTCCATCTCACACCTGTCAGAATGGCTAAGATCAAAAACTCAAATGACAGCACATGCTGACGAGGTTGTGGAGAAAGGGGAACACTCCTCCATTCCTGGTGGCTGTGCAAACTTGTACAACCACTATGGAAATCAGTCTGGCAATATCTTAGAAAACTTGAAATAGCTCTACCTCAAGACCCAGCTATGCCACTCCTGGGTATACATCCCAACGATTCCTCACCAAACCACAAGGACATCTCAACTATGTTCATAGCAGCTTTATTTGTAATAGCTAGAAACTGGAAACAACCCAGATGTCCCTCAACCGAGGAATGGATAAAAAAAAAAAAAAAAAACCTGTGGTACATCTACACAATGGAATACTACTCAGCTATCAGAAACAACGAAATCATGCAATTTGCAGCCAAATGAATGGAACTAGAGAAGCTCATCCTGAGTGAGCTAACCCAGACTCAGAAGGATGCACATGACACCTATTCACTTATAATCAGATTTAGCCTATAGTACAGGATAACTATGCTACAGCCAATGCACCAAAGGGAACATGAACATAGACTTTGTTTCTTGTCAGTGAGACACTCTGCCCTAGTGGTGCTGCCATGTAGGCCCCCAGTGTATGAAGAGGCTCTTGGCCCTCATATGACTGCTGAACTGGGGCAGGGGACTGATATGTAGGGAAATTCCACTCCAGAGGAGTGGGTTGAAAGGGAGAGGGGGTAGAGGGTGGGAGAGCAGGACTGGGAGGGATGGAAGGAGGGCACTGTGATGGGGATGTAACCTGAAGTAATAAATAAACATTAAAAAAAAAGCTAGCTTGGTTTTTATAAAAAAAAGCTAGCTTGGCTTTTATAAAAAAAAGTCAGCCTGCATATGACTCTTTTAATGGGCAGTGCTCTAACCTGCCTTCTTGGGTTTCTGAAGAGTCTTCATCAGCAAGGGGGACTTCACCAGATGCAAGTGCCAAGCTTGAGTTTCCAGGCTTTGGAGTTGAGTCAAATAATTCTCTTTTCCTTATAAATCAAGGCAACAAAAAAGTGAATTGGGTAGATATATAAAATATGTCCATGAATTCTTGAATATTTCAAAGGGGGCTTACCATAGAGGGAGGGGTAATATAAGAAAGTGAGCAAGAACAAAGTATAATAATATACATGCATGAAAATGAAATATAGAAACCTATTATTTTGTATGCTAACTAAAATTAACATAGAAAATTCTTGTTTAATCCTACAAGAGACGATTTTTCAATTGCCTTCCCTTGAGAGTATGCTAACCCTGGTGAGTTATTCCCAGTAAATACATTCTGTGGTGGGAAATAATATATGACTTCTGAAGCTAGGGCGTCGGAGAGACTGCTGCTTCCTGCAGCTTCCTCCTTGCTTGTTCCAGGATTATTCACCTGGGGGAAGTCAGCTGCCATATGACAAGTGACTTGGGACACCCAAGTGACCCCACAGAGAGGCCCACATTGTGGAGAGATGACGTCCTGAGTGTGTGTGTATTATTGACGTAAGCACAGCCATGTCAAGGACGAAAAGCCTTAGACTCTTGGGAAAGACAAGGCTTTCCTGTCCTGAGTATGGATGTTGATGGACAGTTGGCCTTTAGCTAAAACCAGTATGTTCAGAAAGTTTTAAGTGCAGCTTCCTCATCCTGGGACAGCCCTTCTGTAGAGACTTCTGCCGAGACTAGCTAACTGGCCCTCCCCATACAACTGTGTACTACTTGCCTCCTTGTTCAGCTATGTATAGTAATAAATGGATTAAATTTCCTGCCTGCTGGCTCACCTCTATCAGAGCACGTGGCCCACTCAATGACAGATATTCTCTGTGTGTGTGTCTGGTCTTTCTTTATTCCCTGTTGCTGTTGTCAGGTCAGTTCCAAAGCCCTGGTGGTCATCCCACCACACAGTGAAGAAAAGAGGTCTATCTGTCTGTGAGTACCAAGCTCAGAGGCAGATCCACACCACAGTTGATCCCTTTCAGCGCTGCAGGCTCAGCTGATACCTGGACTGCAATCTGGTGAAGGAGCTGTCTGATTCCAGATTCACAGGGTTATGTGGAATAATAGATGTTTCTTGCTTTAGGTTTGGGGCTCATTTGTTATATGTAATTAGTAACTAGTATACCTTGTCATAATGACCAGAAGTTTGTGTTTCTGTTGTTTTTTTTTCCTCCTCCACAATATTCAGTGGGTTTTCCCCCCTTCTCAGCAAATATCTCAGTTATTTATGGTCTTCATATGTCTAGATCATGTCACATTTGGAAAGGGGCAATGTGTCCCAGGTGACTCCTCACTTTTGTGAGAAAGGCAGTACCTTTGAAGGGATAGAAATGAAATAGTAACGCAGTGTATTAAGTGCAAACCAGTCAGGGTCCCCTGGAATTAGGTTAACAGTTTGCCTGGCTCTTTGACTTCAACCTCTCGTATGTACTTATGTGGCTACTACTTTTATTTCTTTTGTGAATGTGGAGTCAGACAAAGAAAGAATCATTACATTTCATGATCTGGAATAAAGTGAAAATTGAGACTAAAAACACTGAACCCACAGCTATTGAAACCAAGCAGGGTCAGAATAGTCCTTTTGCTATCTGAGTCAACCTTTACTATTTTTATGATGCCCATAGCATTGTGAGTAAAAGATAAATACTCACTTTGTTTATAAGACCCTATGACGTAAGGCTCTCATTAGCCCTCCTTTCCTTATTTAAGAGAGTAAGAGCCACCAATATGGGACCTTTTTCTCTTCCTTGAACCAGCCAGGGATGCTCCGCCCAGGGATGTATCTCCCTGCCCAGGAAGCTCTGCACTAATGCATTAGTGTGGCTGACTCCCTCTCCTTTTCTAGGTCTCTGACTCAAGGCCACATTCTCACTCTGCCATCACCATTGTATGCATCTGTTTTGTGCTCCTATGTTCCCCTCCCCATGCTTCATTTTTCGCTGAGGTACTCACCACCATTTAGCATATTGTATAATTCATCACACGTGATAGTATCTGTTGGATTCCCCTGCCTAATACTTCTGGATGCTAAACTCACATTAGGGGAGGTTTCCCCTGTCAATTCTGTGGATGAATGAAACCCAAGCCCTTTGGATGATCCTAGTATAGAATGCATTTCTATGCAGAGATACTGCACCAGAATGAACTGTGTCCTTTCTCACATTACAAAGGCTAAGGAGTTGCCTAACATTTTTGATTATTATTTTATTTCCCCAGATAGAGTTGGTGCTTATAGATATTTGGTTTTTGATGTGGTATTTAAGAACATAGGTTGGGGAACTGGAAAGTTGTCTTGGTGGTTAAGAGCACTTGCTGCTTTTGCAGAAGACCAGGGTTCAGTTTCTAGCACCTGCATCAGGCAGCTCAATTCCACCTATAATTCCAGTTCCATGACCTAATGCTGAGTTCTGGAATCCATAGGCACAGCACTCACATGATACACACAAATACTTTTAGGAACACAAATTTAAAAATAATCCTTTTTGTTTCTTTGACACAAAATAATTTTGCTGGGTTGCTCTGGCTTGACTGAAATTCACTTGTAGACCAGGCTGGCCTCAAACTCATAGAGATCCACTTGCCTCTGCCTTGCAAGTGCTAGGATTGAAGACTTACAACACACACTCCCAATTTCTTTTTTAAAGAGCACAGGTTTAGAAAACTTTGGGTTTTGGGTCAAGATCAGCCCCCTACTTCTTATTTTATGAATGAAGCTTTACTATGATACTGCCAAGTTTTTTTGTTGAAATATTGCCTGCGGCTGTATTGACATTATGAAAGCAGATATAACTATTTGTGACTGACACTATGTGATATGCAAAAAAATATTTACTTCATGGTAAGCTATGTTAGATCAAGTCTAAGTCTGTCACTTCCTAGAATATTGGTCAAGTTACTCTTTTGTTCTTTTTTGAGACAGGGTTTCTCCGTGTAACCATGGCTGTCCTAGACTCACTTTGTAGATCAGGATAGCCTTGAACTCACAGGGATCCACCTGCCTCTGCCTCCCAAGTGCTGGGATCAAAGGCATGCATGACCATCCCCTGCAGTTACAGACAGCTATGAATTGCCACGTGGATGCTGGGATTTGAACCTGGGTCTTTTGGAAGAACAGCCAGTGCTCTTAATTGCTGAGTCATCTCTCCAGCCCCAAGTTTCTTAATCTTTATTGTAGTGGTTTGAAAAAAAATTGGCTCCCATAGGCCCACAGGGAGTGGCACTATTAGGAGGTGTGGCCTTGCTGAAGGAGGTATGGCCTTGCTGAAGGAGGTGTGGCTTTGTTGGAGGAAGTGTGTCACTGGGGGCAGGATTTGAGGTTTCAGATGCTCAAGCCAGGCCTAGTGTCACTCTCTCTTCCTGCTGCCTGGTAATCTGGATACAGAATTCTCAGTTACCTCTCCATGTTTGCCTGCATTCTGCCAAGATGACAATGGACTAAACCTCTGAATTGTAAGCCAGCCTTAAATGCTTTCCTTTGTAAGAGTTGATATGGCCAAGGTGTCTCTTCACAGCCCCAGAAACCCTAAGACATTTATGTATTTTTGAATTTTGATATCTAAAGTGAGAATTAAATAAAAACGATAATAGTATTATTATCGACTGAGTTAATGCATGTGTTTAGTTCCTGGCACACAGCAGGAGCTTGAATGCCAGCTATACCATTATTGCCAAGAACAGCAACTTTACCACCAGTACCATCAACATGTGTTGCAGGATTATCTGATCCCATTGTGAACCCTGAGTTTGTGAATTGTAAAATCTGTTTGTAACTTTGGGACGGCTCAGCCTTTAATCCCAGAGCTTTCTGTTTATTGTAAACAAGTACTTATGGTGTGTCTCAGCTCTAAGAACACATCTTTAATCCAAGAGCTTTCTGTACACAGAATTAAATAAAGTTAACTCTAGGCGAAGAGGTGGAGCATGAAACCAGCTGTCAGGGATTAAACAGAAAGGAGGGACATTGAGTTGAGGTAATTTAAGAGAGCGTGGAGAAGGAGTTTTGGGTTCCTTCAGAGGTTTTCTCCTTTGGAGTTCTTTCTCCTTCAGAGAGTTCTTCCTTCAGAGTTCTTCTTCCTTTGGGTTTTCTCCTTTGGAGTTTTCTCCTTCTAGGCTTCTTCCTCTTGGTTCTTCTGGGTTTTTTAGCTTAGGGCTTTTGACTAGATGTTGGTGGAGTAGGAACATCAGCTGGCTGCTTTTTTGTGCCTCTCTGAGCTAGCAAGTTTTCAACCCAGCATCTAGATCCTGAGTCTTCACTGGAAAATAATATGACTAGGGTATTTTAGGTTTTTTTTTTCTTCTAAAAGAACAACCACCAGCATAGTCTTCACTATTTCCATCATGGTCTTGGGGGATTTGTTTCATCTCTCTGATAAAACACATCATTCTGCCTAACTTCTGTTTCTCTGTATAAAGAGGATGGCAATTTCCTCCTTACCGAGATGTGTGGACTGAATGAGGCAGAGCCTATAATGAGCTGGGTCAGCACATAGTACAAATTCAGGTCAAGATTTCCTGTTCTCTAGCTTCTCCCCCGCCTCTTCTGCACTCATCCCAAGTATGAAAGAGAACATAGCAGAAGACAAGGTTACTTTGACCTAAATATGAGGCAGGTTTCAAGACCAAATGCCACCCTGTGTGTGCTTGGGCAATTTCTCCACTCAGCTCACCCTGTTAAATGACTGCAGGATTTGCTATTATGTTTTCAAATCTCTGACAAGAAGGGTTAAATTTTGCTCCATATTTACTGTGCCAGGACAGTCAGCTCTTGTCATAAGTCATGTAAGGCAAGAGTTAGTTTTATTCCCATTCATTTGAAAGACTCACCTAAAGTCATAAAATTAGTAGGACATAGATCTGGTGCTGTGGAAGTTCAATTCTGTGCCAACTAGCCTACATTCCTCAATGTAGAAAAACTTCATAGATCACAGCTATCTTGGAGAAAGAAGGCTGTACCCAGCACTGCAGTGTGCTACCTTGTGGCTTTGATGAATGAAGGCACAGAATAGATGTTGCTCAGGCATGGACCATGGAGAGGTGAGCAGAAGAGGATGTCTTTTACTCTTGACTCCACTGAGCTACATCATAAAATCATCCTGTGGGGCAATGGGAATGGGAGTGAGAGAACAGGTTTAGAGAACAGACTTGAGAAACACAGGTGATCATGAGCTGGTGGGTGGTATCTGCACCCTTCAGCTAGCACCATCGTTCTTGAGCAGGGAACGTAGGTAGAGGTGGAAGGAAGTGGTGGTGAGGGGAACATCCAGTTCTACTGACTAGGATTGGGCATGACATGTGGGCAACCCAGAGTGGGTGAGGCTTTTGTGTCTCTAACACCCACAGGCAGTTTCTCCGGATTGAGTCACCGAGGGTCTGTGTCTCTAACACCCACAGGCAGTTTCTCCGGATTGAGAGACCAAGAGCTACCACAAGGTCCCCACCTGAGATCCAAGTGAAACACTGTGGAGCAGGTCCAGGTACTTATTTCCCTTGTAATAAATATCTCAGCAGTCTCCAGACTCTGAGGACCCTCCATGGATTGTAAGATTTGTCCATTGCTGGACAAATATTAGGAACCAAATATTAAACAGAAATACCCCATAAGTGAAAAACAAAAACTACTGGGTCAGGAAAAGTGTGAGTCTGGTTCCATGCACCCTGGTCTGGCCTGGCTCTGCTGGCTGATTCGGAAAGGATACTGAGTTGCCAGTCTCGTACTGAACAGGAGAGGGCATTGTCATCCGGGATAAACTAGATAGTCTGCACTCAGTGCACATCCCAGCAGCCACATGATTGAGTCATGTACAGTCTTCCCCCCCCACCCCCAATTTTCCATGTCTTTCTGCAAAAGATCTGAACAGCTTACCCAGGCAGCGAGCACCTTTAGCTACAAAGACCCAGCCTGGGCTCACAGTGGGTGTGCCTGAGGGTGCTGCAGCTCCCTTTGACTTCACTAGCAAGGCCTGGTGCTAACAGGTAAGTATGGGATCAAGCACCACATGAGCTCCTCCATGAAAGACTATTTTTTAATTAATAAAAATTAAATTATCATGCAAGGTATTAGATATTATTATGGCATTTTTGAACAAAGTGTTTTAATAGACTCTTCTCCCCTTTGTCTGTCTATCCCCACCCCATGTTCCTTTTTATAATCTTCCCTAAAGTCTTTTCCTCTTTCATATCACATGTGTCCTTTTGCTCTCTCTCCCTCAACCTTTACTCACTATTACTCCCACTCTCACATGTACACACACACACACACACACACACACACACACACACACACACATACACACACACACACA